>JALBCR010003505.1:297500-409688 GCA_030710515.1 Abscondita cerata | reverse complement strand
TTTTCGATCGGCTTCGACATAATCTAACGTTTCGATTAAATTGCAATACATTTACCTACATAAAAATGCATTGCCCTATGAAGATTTATTGTAAACAAATAATGAAACGGAAGAGGTAGTAGGAAGTGAATTTTATTTTTTACCTACCTGCTTAATGTATGCGAATTTATGCTAAACTACCTGCTTGAATATTAAGTGTAAGGGACACCTATTCTAAATACCTAAATCTGAATACGGTGCCCTTTTTATATATGCCTTTTCCTTTCATTTCTCATAAGGAAACATGACGATACAAGGGTGTACATTAAGGTTTTTAAAACGAAGGGTTAAATTTTTGCGTATCAATAGAAGATGGGTCAATACAGAAAAGCCTGTGTGTGAGCACTTTCCGCGTCATCGAAAGGTATAAACCAAAACTTTAAGTTGCAGGTACGCGAATAAAAGAACTATGTTAGGGGTTAAATATAGGACAGTCGGAAGAAACTTTATAGAAATTATTTCTGATAGGCCATTAAACATATTCGATTCCTTTCTAGTTATTTGAATACGAAAGGGTAAAATGTGCGTATATAAAAATGTAGATGAGGTCCAATAGACCAGTTTCGTTGTTCGATTTTTTACTCTTTCTCTTGTTGATGTCATGTTTGTAACAGTGTTTGTTGATTGTAATAAAACAAGTCGTAACTGATTTTTCGTGAGATCTTGCAGAACTTCATAAAAACCTATACAAATATTGCTAGATGCCGACGATCAATTTTGCTTTTGATTGTAAACCGTTTTTGGTATACGTTAAATTTTGGTAACCGTTCAATTATTGTAAGAAATTTGTAACACGAGCTTGTGGAAACGTTACTCGAAATGAAAATAACAAAATTCAAAAAATATTAAACAAAAGATTAAATATGAATTTATTATTGAAATATTTAATAATAAAAAAAAATTCTAAAAATTATGGTCTATTTTTTTCTTTAAGTTTAACGTTGACGTACCTAGTTTAACAAAATTATGAAAAAAATTACACATAAATCCACATAAATCGAATAATTTAAATATTTAAAAATAATACGCGCATTTCAGGAGTTTAAGAAATATTTTATTTTACATTATCTAAACCAATGATCTCAGTTGTAAGCGATTTCTTTGTCCTCTCACTATTATAGATTTATAATGTGAAGACAAACAAAAACGTTGTTCCATAAAACGTTGGCAAATTTTTCTAGAAAAATTTAAACAACAAAAATTTTCCTTCACTAAAATTTGTTTATAAATAACGAGTGTTCAAATAAAAAACTGGACTAAGCAGGCCGTGGAATTGAATTGATTTATTTATTTTTACAGTGTATACAAAAGTACAGTAAAATAACTCATGTTGACAGAAATGAATGTTTTTTCAAACTCTCCATTCAAGTTTTTTATTTAACGCTCGTTGTATAATATTCAATACATTATAAGACAATTTTTAAATTGCCTTTGTCTCATTTTGTCAGTTATGTAATTACTAATGTCATAATTTTTAGATGTTGATGGATTTCTTCACATATATGTGAACTAAATATTTGGTGTACTACAAACTTAAATTTGAAAAAACTTAAAACCTTATTTCATTCGTTTGAGTAATCACAAATTTTTGAATAATAAACAGGGTTCAAATGAGTAATATAAACTTCAAAAGTACGTTGACGAAGCCATAATAAAAAAATAATTTTATGATGTTTTTAATAGGTAATTGAAGTTTGTTTTATGTTTTATTATTTATAATAATATAATACTTGTAACTCTATCTTAATCCTTTTCCCCACCTTTTAATTTCTTACCTCATAGGTGCTCTCCCCACTCCCCCTTCTCCCAGTATTTAATTTTTTCCTTTGGTTTTCAGTTAGTTTTTCATATTCTTTGAGCATTATGTTCTATGTTCTCCCATCCTTTGCCAAATATTTTGCACTTCTTTCCGCAAACATACATTGTCGTTCTATTTGTTTTCACGCTTAAATCTTTTTCACATTAATTTTACCCTTACGCCGTTTTCTCTTCTTAGATACCTTTGCTTTCCACTTGTTATTATTCTTTCGTTTTTTTGTTTCCATACTTTTACCTTTCGTAACATCTTTTTGTCCCTTTTGTTATTTTTTTCCTCTATACTTCGTCTTCTCTGCCCTTTTCTTTTGACCTATACCCAACATTTAGATAATATTATATTTTCTGTTTTTGTGTGTTTTTTCTTTTATTCCCCGTTTTTCTTTCGTTTATTTCTTTGTATATATTCTTCGTTTTTATTTTCTTTTTAAAACCCTTTTTTTGTCTAAACTTTTACGTTAAGTATTTCTAATTACCCATACTCTATACTTTCCCTTCCCTTCGCCACTTTTGCATCTTCTTTTTCATACCTATTTGCCCTTAAGTTATTTCCTTCTATCTTTTTTTCTAAATATCTGTTTGATACCCCAATCGTATATTATATATTTTTACCATACTACTACTATTGCTCTCGATTGATGTCTATTTTCTTCTTTAGATTTCCTACGTACAGTTCATCATGCTCTCTTCTATGTTTCCTTTTTTTGAAAAATGAGATCGTCACCTAAATGATATTGTTTCGTTAGAAATAAGTTCTTCCGATAAGTGGATTTTGATGACTTTACATTTAGCTTTTTTACATCCGCGTGTCTTTGTTCCTTCATATTATTTCTTCTATTATTTTTCGTCTTTTTCTCCTTTCCTCTTCACCTCTGCTAAACATTTAGGTAATATTATACTTTCTGGTTTTTTTTGTTTAATTTTTTTTGTCCTCCGTTTTTCCTTGCGTTTTTTCCTCTACACAATATAACCCAATGTCTCTCTATCTATTTTTTTTAAAACATTCGCGTTTCTTATCCATTACCTTAGTTATTTCCAATTGACCAAACTCTTTATCTTTTTTCTTTTCTTCTTTTTTTCATATTTGTTCTTAAGTTCTTTCTTTCTATCTTTACTTCTAAATACTTGTTTAACACTCCAATCGTTTATTTTATTTCTTCATCATTATTTTCAATCACTACTACAATAGCCGTGTACGCAAACAACTTTCATACCTACAAAAGCTCTCCGTTAATGTACATTTCTTTCTTCTTCTAGTTTTCGTACGCCTCCGCAAAATTGTAATAATGTATATATGCAGCTATTATAAAAAACAAATTAGAAAACAGTTGTATGGGCAATTTATGGGAAATAGGAGTCTAAAGACTTGAAGAACTGTTATATGAACCGGTGAAAAAAGTAGCCAGTGCAAAAACAGGCCGACGGAAAAACTCGCTAGCGAGAAAATCGGATAGCGGAAAAAGTGATTGTGGCGAAAACTAGCCACAAAAATAGTATTCAGTGTACATCTCATACGATTTCTGAACAGAAAATTGGAACTTATTTTTTTCGATGACTAACGGTAACTATAAGATTAAATAGCAGTATTTACACAAAGCATACGATCACGAAATAAACCACCATGGAAAAAGGAAAAAAATAATACATATTTAGTGTAGTGTAAACCAGTCTTTTTGCAATGTTTTTTTAATAATGATCGACCAATAGCAAAGCAGCCGGGAACAATGCACGTAATTGTAGAACTTCGTAGGTTGTTACTGTTACTATAGTATATTACAACTAAGCAAACAAACATGTTTGTGCTAAGGCCGATCGGCTGTCCGCCCGTATGTAAACAAGATATCTGACCGAATTAGTTTTTTGGGCATAATCCACTAGCCAAAACGGCACTTAAGCTACATAAAAAGAAAATGAGACAGATACTTACTACAATCACCTTGTAGCAGAATATCAAACTTCTTCAAAAATAAATAAAATATAGCGACACCGATCCATCAGAAGCATCGTGGAAAACTTTACAAACCTACACATTTTTGACTTCTTTAGAAGTTTATCTTACAATTACAACATGTAATGTAAATGTAAATAATTTTAAAATAAACTTTTCTTACTGTTGATTGTGAAAAAATTCTGTATTGTTCTTTAAATGATTGATGAGATGATCAATTATAGAGCGACATAAAAATAAAGTCGTGTTTCGAAACAAAATTTGTCTGGCGAGTTGGTTCCTTGGCAAATTGTTCTAACAGGAAGTAGTCATGTCACGGACTCCATTTTCTAATGTCAGCAATCCTCAAATTTAGCGAATTATGATTACTTAATTTTGGTTAGAAATTCACCGCCTTTGATTTGTTGTATCAAGTTGACATCATATATACCTATTATGTATCTATGTTAAATATATGATGTTACTATCTTCTTTCATTTTTATTGGCGAATGATTTGTCTAGGCTAAATGTTTGTATAAAATCTTGGGTACTACAAATCTAACATTCAATAAAAGAAAATAATAATTACAGGGATTCAAATTCGAAAAATATAACTGTCAAAAACTTCAAGTTGTGGGGAAAAAGTAGGTTTAACATAAAAAACACATTCACATGAAAATAATTTTGGTGTATTGGATCAATTACACGATTTTTAAAATAAAAATTGACTATAGAAAAAGTCAAAGTTTTACCAACTAACAATTATTAAAGAACATTATTGTAAGTCATATAACTCTTTTTCAAGTCTTTAAACTCCCATTTCCCATAAGATGTCAGTTTTGTATATAAATTCTAGCTATCCCCTGGGCTGTACGTAAGAAAACTAGAAGAAGAAAAATTTGGACATCAATGAGGGATAATAATAAGATTCAAAGTACACGGAGAGTGGTCAATAGATATTAAAAAAGTTGGAATAAAAGAACTTAAGGACAAATATTTATTTATCCGTATGGTACATTTTAAATTTTGTATTGTGATGTAAGTGTTATGTGTATGGTGCCTTCAGTCTATAAATTGTATAGCATTATAAAAAAATTGATTTTAAATAAAGTACATTGAAAAATTAAGCAAAATTGAATTGGAAACTTACAACTTTGTCATTACCTAAGCAGAATTGTTACATGTACAGTAGTGTTAGTCCTAGAAAAATCCGGTTTCTTTTAACAGAGGAAAGTATTTACAAATTTTTCCATAGTATTTCTATAGTGCTTCAGTTCAAACACAAAATACGGAAAGAACTGACGTGAACTTCCAATATTTGATAAAACTAAAAAGTTCGTGGGAACACATTTGTATACATAACTAAATTCTTCTCAAACTAAATTAAAGCTTTTTTTCTAAAGAACGAAGACAAAGTCGTTAAAAGCGTTTTACTATTTTACTACGTATTTTTTTATTTATAAAACCAGTATTAATTTTAGACGATTCGGTTGCAGAATAAAATGCAAGTATCAATATTAAAACAATACGATTTAATTGATGGGATATATTTTCTGAAAATTTAAATAAGGTTTCTTGAATAATGTATTACAACAAACGGACAAGATATTAAATCGAAAGAATGCAGAATTATAGAAACTAGTATCGATTAATCTTTCTCACAAATAAATAACAAACTATATGGGTTAAGAATAAGAAAACTTCTGTATGCAAATTTTGAGAGAAACAATTTTAATTGATTTGTAAAATTCGACAATATTACAATAATTAAATAAATTATTTTTTATGCTGATACAAAAGTAGTTCTTTGATTCTATTTGCGACAACTTGACAACAGAAAGCATCTTTAATATTTATTATTAGCGTAAGTAGTAATTATCTAAAATTAAAGAAATCTTTAACGAAAGTCCCTGAGTCTCCTAAATAAAATATAGGAAGTATGGTTTACAATTTAATTATACGTATTGCAGAAAAAAATAATTAATAGGTATTAAAAATCATTTACGAGCGGAAAAAAGATAAATAAAATTAGTTCCAGTTCTTTTCTAAATTCCAAGGAATATTGTAATTTTAATTATATTCCAATTTTAATCTACAGCAATTTAACTAAATTAATATAATAATTAAAATTAATGAGATTGGACAGCGTATTTTTATTTTGGTGTCTAATTTGTCTAACCATTACCATATTAATTGGTAAAACAGCTCTGACATGGTTAACAAGTGCAAAAGGTATCATAGTGCGCTATGTAAAAGTATAAGTTATTAAAATATAAATACACTATAAAACTAACCGCAAGGTAAATAAATTATCATAATTTTGAACACAGCAAGTGAATATTCCTCATTCAGATTCTGTCTTGGTGTCTATTAATCTCGAGATACACTTATTACCATAAGTTTAGCATAAGCGTGCTGCCGCCGCGTTAATATATTCCGACTATTAAACAAATATAATAGTCATTATAATATTTACACACTTGTAATTAGAAGTTAATTTTATTATGCATACGAGACTGGTAAGGTAGTGATTCGGGCATTTTCGAATAATATGTGAGTTAATTCATTCTAATTTTATTTAAATATACATATATGGGACGATTATGAGTAGTTCATTCATAAAGATGCGCTCATTATTGTTTTATGATCTTCAATCATGATTAATTTAACTATACATCCTTTGACTATTGAATCATTTTAACACCACTCAAATTATATGTTATAAAAGACATTCTTAACGACGTAATCAATAAAACTTCATTAACCATAACAGTTCTTTCAAAGTATGGTGTGCGTTTTTTTTTGAACAAGTTAAAAAAGTATAGTTCACTAATGGAAAGTTTTAGAAAATAAAAGCCACGAAAAGATTCAAAACGAGGTCAAATAGTAACAAATATAGAGGTTGACATCCTTGAGAACGTGTTGCTTAGCTATTTCTATTCAAATTTATAATGTTTGAATAGTTTTCGTAAACCTTTTTTTTTATTTTTTGATAAAAATGTGCTTATTATAAATTAAACTAGAATTACGAATTGGTCGTTAAAGTTTCCAGTTAATTTGCTTCCGAACTAATTATTAGTTTTTCTTAAAACAAACAAATAAATATTCTTATGTAAATTTTAAATTATGTTCAGTTATTTAGTCGAAAATAACTTAACATAATACTATCAATAATTTATTATAATGTTTTAATGTATTTTAAGCGTTCTATCTTGTACAGGTGTGTATAATGTTCTACTTACGCTTACGCACGTCATTAATGAAGTTGATGTTCTTTATTCAAAAATGAACTACTGTGAAGTGGACTTTAATGGCACTAAATTAAAAACTTAAGAACAAAAATCAAAATGCCACTAGAATTTAGTGAAATTATTCAACTCAAAATAAATAAAGTGTAACATTCCTTTTGAAACAAGGAAGTTTGATTTAATTTCCGTTATAACGGTATGTTGTAAGACTTGAAAATATTTCACAATCAACAAAACTCAAAAATTTTAATTCGGAATCAAGATTATTTTTTGCTAAGTCCGCTTAGTTTAAAATGATATACTACCCATAACAATATTAAGTATATTATTATAATTTAAATTCATACAACTTTAGATAATATTAGAAGTAGTCTTTATTAATGGGTAGTTTAACGGTTTCTAATAACTAGAAAATTTTGGTTTACTTTACCGTACTAGTGCTGTAAGATGCAATTGAAAAGGTAATTTTGCGCAAGTCTGGGTCTAGAAAAATACTTGAGAGAGAGTCATCGGTTTTCTATTTAGATTCAAGCTACTCTACAAATATACTAAGGGCACACGTTGAAGTGGATGTCCAACAAATTAGCTACGTTCCAAGAGGTGCAATTTTTTACCTACCCCTTCATTTATTTAAGCAGTGGCGCATAGTGTTTGTATTTGTTTTGCATTTTGTATTTTGACTATAACTACAATTATACCCCTTCAATGACGTTTTATTTGCTACATTTTAACTTTAAACTAGATTGGATTTTTTTAAAAATAAATTTTATTACGTATTTTAGTATACATTACGGAAACAATTAATTAGTGTGAAAACAAAAATAATTACATTTTTTTTATACTGTTTTTAAAATTTACTTAACTCACCATTAAAGTTGGATTTTATTTGCATAATAAGTGTTACAATTAATTTTTAAATGTTTGTTATATATTATAAATATTTATGAGCAATACTTCCGCCTAGTAATTTTTTGTAACATGGTGCTGAACTAAAATACCTTGATTTGATGTTTTTATTAAGAAATGGTATCATTATTACCTTATTCTAAACTTAGCACAAGAAATGAAGTACTATGCAATAATTTATAATGCAATTAATTATAACATAAATTATAAATGTTGTATTGCAGTATAAGTATTTATGTCTTTCTGAGGCACTTTACTTGTTAACATTACTTTATTAGTTTGTTTGAAAAATATTGTTTGTTTAATAGTTGGTTTATTAATTTGATGTTAACTCATGCAAAACAATAAATTATTTTTTAGCTGTTTAATGCCATTTCATTGAAAATTTTAGATGCTTGTATAATCGTTAAAAAATTATATAACAATTTTATTTAAATAATAACTGTTACCTTTAAACTTCAACAACTGTTTTAGTACATTTTTTTTTATTATTAAAAAGTTTATTAGCAGTCAAATTTAACGATATTATGAGCTAATTTGTCTCTTAAGTACTAAATATTTACAGTACTATGGCATGATAAGGGTATAAGTGAAATGTGTGTCGCACGACATTTCGTGTATAGGGACACGTATAAATAGTACAACCTAAGTAATGCCAACAGATAACTGTAACGACGATTGAATGTTTAAATGCAAATCGATATCTAAGCGATAACTTAGAATGCATAACACACTCGTGTCGATAAAGTCAGTATTTCTGTACAGTAGCATACACGCACAAAAACACCTGATGCGCATTTTGCTTCTATTATGAGCTCATCAGAGGTATATACTTAAGTGCGGTATACAACTGTACAAGAAGGGTACTTCCACCGAGGTGTCCTCTTCAACCGTCAACTAGGTCTATTAGTCAGCTTCTTCTCAAACGTCTGTTAAGATGGTCTTCGGATAATGAATATAGCAAAATATTACTGTTGCTTTCCAATTTGTCATGGTAGCGGATGCTTCGTTTGATGATGACATTTGTGACGTAGGGTACTTATAAATCATTGTGCAATGTTTTGTTAGTGCCGTACCAAAGTATGGTTGATTGGTACCTTTGGATTATGGTTATGTTACTTTAGCTTGCACACCCTTAAACTTCAGCGTCGAATAGGTACAGGTGAGAACACAGTCTTGTAGAGCAGCAGTTTGTTCTTCTATGGACAAACACGAGTATCTTCTAATCAGCCAATGCACCTTTTTTTTGGAAGTCAAGATGTTTTGTTATGTGTTTTTAAGTAAGTTCACCGTGTAAGTACCTGGCTGTACTAGATTGGTGAGCACTGATCTTTCTTTAGCGTAAAAGTGACATGCACCTTTTTTTTTTTTTAAATTTTTTCTATTTTTTCCCTTTAATTCTTTTTTTTTTTAAAAAAAAAAAAAAAAAAAAAAAAAAAAAAAAAAAAAAACCCCCAACCAAACAAAAAAAAAAAAACAAACAAAAAAAAACCAAAAAAAAAAAAAAAACAAAAAAAACCAACAAAAACAAACAAAAAACCAAAACAAACAACAAAAAAAAAAAAAAAAAAAAAAAAAACAACTGTTATCGACACACTGACACCGCTATTTTAAAAATTCCGCTTGTTTTTGTATATGATGTTGTAAATCTTTCCAAAATGATAAAAACATTTCAAGATATTATAGAAAATGAACACTGTACCACAAAAACATAGCAAACAATTCAGTAAAATTACCTTCAGATACTAAACTAAAACTGGTCAAGTATATGAGGGACTGGGAATTGTGCATCGCACCTATTAATCTAGAGAGGATTGGTTATAAAGTTCACATAAAGCAACTGCATCATACAGTTGATATTAAGGAAATTAAAAAAGAACTAATTTCAAATGGATACAAGATTCAAAATATAATCAATGCTCGACAAAGAACAACAAAATTACCATTAGTTTATTTTTTGTTAATCTAGAACCACCAAGATTGATAAAATCCTAAACATTATAGCACAAATAGAGCCACCAAGAAGGACCAAGCGTTTAATACAATGTGCGAAATGTCAGCAGTATGGACACATTAAAACGTATTGTGGCAGACTATTTGTTTGTGCAAAGTGCGGTAATCCACACAGCACTGCCAGCTGCAAGAAACATACAAAATGAGCCTTATGCAAAGATCCGCACACGACAAATTATAAAAGATGTGAATTTTATCACGGACTTCTAAATTCTCAAAATGCAAGTAACAGACTGAATATACAATCAGCCTCAACATTACCTAATCGCGCACCAATTAGCCATCCAGTGCCTACTATCCGAAGATGAGGACAAGTTCGACAAAAGACCACATACACAAATATAACAGAAAGTGCAATCTAGCACCCACAACTCACACAAAGATTCATCCGTTATAATAAATACGTAAATATGAAATCAAACTGTTTCTCGACAACAATTTAGTCTTCTTAATCAGTGAAACCCATTTTATCAATAGATCTTACTTTTACATACCTCATTATTATTTAAAAAAGCTCCTCTTTAAATTATTAAGTATTAGGTAGTTGCCTAACCAAAGTTAGGCCGTTACTGAGGAGCGTGCCGAAGGTTTCTACTTTAATGACATTCAAGTATTTCTTATCCGACGTTTCGGTTGCGTGTGTGCAACCCTTTTCAAGGTATCAAAGATTTAGAATTTAGAATCTCCATCTGAATCTGCTAATTTGTTTGCAGATCACTTTAGTAATGTTTTTAATCCTTTGACAAATACTAATGTACATTATAATATGGAAACAAACTTGTGTCTTGGCAATATATTAATATCTCTTGAATCAATAACAAAAAAATTGTCTTCCTTAGATGTAAAAAAAAGAACCAGGTCTGGATGGTCTTCCACCCAAGTTTTTGGAACAGTGTGCTACTTCTCTCTCTTTTCCTTTTTATATAATATTCAATAAGTCTTTATTATATGGTGTCTACCCTGATGATTTAAAAATTAGTTATATTCTCTCTCTTCACAAATCTGGTTTAAAGAGTGACATAAAAAATTACCGTCCCATCACCATCTAATCTTCCATTGCTAAAACATTTGAATCTTTAGTGCTAGATGTTATTAGACCTCAATTTAAGCAGGTAATTAGCTTTGATCAACATGGTTTTACTTCAGGCAGAAGCACTTTAAGCAATTTGCTAGTTTTTCAAGATTACATTTTAAATTCCTTTGATGATTTGCGTCAAGTAGATACATTATATTTAGATTTTGCAAAAGCTTTTGATAAGGTTAGTCATAATCATCTTATAGCTAAGCTTAAATGTTATGGCATTTGTGGTGCATTGCTAGATTGGTGTAAAAGTTATTTGTCAAACCGTATACAAAATGTAAAAGTTCAGTACAATTTTTCCAAACCTATTTATGTCACATCAGGAGTACCTCAAGGGTCTCTATTAGGACCATTCCTATTTCTTATATTTATAAATGACTTTTCTTTAAACATAAATTCATTAAATAATAAACTCCAAACCTCTGTTAGACATTTAGTTTTTGCAGATGATATCAAGTTATTTGTCAAGATATCTTCAGTTGCAGATTCTCAAAATTTTCAGTTATTTATTAATTACATAGAGAACTGATGTACTGAAAATCGTATAGAACTTAATATTAAAAAATATAACATTCTTACCTACTATAGAATACATGCTCCTATATTACATGATTATTTTATTCAAGGGAAACGTTTCTCTCGTATAAATACAATCAAAGATCTTGGTATATATTTTGATTCCAAATTAGATTTTACTGTGCACATTGATACATTAATAAAAAGATGTAATCGACAGTTGGGCTTTATTTTTCGCTTCACTAAAGACTTTCGAAGTCCACATGTCCTCAAATGTTTATTTACAACTCTAATTCGTCCCTCATTAGAATACTGTTTCCCCGTTTGGTCGCCACATTTGATTTTTAAACTTATCTACCTTTAAGAATGTAAATGTATTTCATTTTGAGTGCAATAATTAAATACACTCTTTGTTTCTTTATTGCGGACTCTGATTTTAATTTTTATTTGTAGTATTAATATTAAGTATAGTTGTATTATGAAATACTTTTATTTCTAATATTGTATCTATTGTATCTAGGGTATGCCTGTCCGTTAAATAAATAAATAAATAATAAATAAAGAATGTCAATGACGGACAATGAATGACATATGCAACCGAAACGTCGGATAGAAGATACTTGAATGTCATTGAAGTAGAATCCTTTGGCACACTCCTCAGTGAAGGTAGGGAACTATTTAATACCTTATTATAAACTCATCCAGACAACAACGTACAAATAGTATTAGTTACTACGAATATCCAAAATTTGACAGAGCACACTAGCAGGGTACAGCAAAAAGTACTAATGTCACAATATTAATTAATCTACCTCGACAAAATATTAAAAAAACAAATTTTTTTGACCACTGATATATAAATTTATCGCAGGTGGAGACTACAACTGTAAACACACACATAGGGTTTTCTGGTAACTCAAAAGGCAGAGAACTCTATAAAACATTATCAGAACAGCATTATTCTTATTTATCAACTGGGACCCTACCTAATGGCCTACAGTCCCGAATAAGATTCTTGGTCTTTTAGGCTTTTTGTCATAACGTGTGCATGATGCAATGTAGAAAAGTTTCTATATTATAAACATGGTGAATTGTATACACTATTATGAGTACATTAAACTTCGAAAAACATACAACAAAATAAAAATTTTAGAATACGTTCAAAATTGTTTAAACTGTCGATAAAAAACAACTTACCGTAAGGAACAGTGTTGCCGTGTATTTTACTATACGTAGTTTGCATGGTAGCGGGGAATGTCAAGTACTTTCAAAATCGTTTTTTAATTGAAACTGATTTTTACTAAAAGTATTATGAGCGCATTTAATCTTACCTTTAATTCTCACAATAACTCGTAAATGTATCAAGAAACTTACCTGTATCTTTCTGGATACCTCCGTTTTCCTCATAACAACCCACAACACACCATGACGTAAGAGCTTGAAAGAATACCTTGATAAAGCTCACACAATTGTCGACGAAACGTCGGCAATTAGAACCAACTGTGCTTCCTACCTCTACCTATAAAGACTCAATAAATTATATAAATTTTGAAGGAAACTTATTTCTATTCATCTAGACATCTTCGTTTTACATCATGGCAACCCACAACACACCATAAGACCTTGAGTGAACGCCTTGATAAAACTCAATAAGCGAAACATGGGCAATTCCAATCAACGAGTTGTTTTTGTGCTTCGCACTCACCCACTTTTATTACGCATACGATTTTACTCAGTTTTTAACCAAAAAAAAAATATATAAAGTTGTATAATAAATATGTTGAACAAAATAGCATAGAGTACTATTACTATTACTGTTACTGTTACTGTTACTGTTACTGTTGCTGTTGCTGTTGCTGTTGCTGTTGCTGTTGCTATTGCTATTGCTATTGCTATTACTATTGCTATTACTATTACTATTACTATTGCTATTGCTATTGCTATTGCTATTATATTACTATTGCTATTACTTGTCTATTACTATTGCTATTACTATTGCTATTACTATTACTATTACTATTACTATTACTATTACTATTACTATTACTATTACTATTACTATTACTATTACTATTACTATTACTATTACTATTACTATTACTATTACTATTACTATTAATATTACTATTACTATTATTACTATTACTATTACTATTACTATTACTATTACTATTACTATTACTATTACTATTACTATTACTATTCCTATTACTATTACTATTACTATACATTATTATTATTACTATTACTATTACAATTACTATTAGGTAGCCATAAAAACAATTGAAATATCTGAAGCTTTTCTTTTTGATTTGGTTTATTATGGTAAAAAATTTATTAACCCATTTTCGTGTAAGTTGCGAAAATTTAATTAGAAAACAAATTGTGTGCGCAAATAGCTTTATTGTTATTTAACACAATTCTAAATGCCTAATTTCAATTGTTTTTATGGCTTACTGATCCTAATAGTAAAATAAGGTAGGGGACCATTACTACACTATTTTTCTCACAAAACTGTATAATTTTTTATCTGTATTTGTATGGAAAATATAGTTCCTATGAACATCAAAATATATAGGGTGTCATTTAAAAAAAAAGTTGACTATTGTAACTTTGGCATAATCAACATAAATTTGACTACAAATATATAATATGGTTTATAGTGTGTTTAAATTGGTAAAAAAATACTAGGTCGCGAACACCAAACTGAATCACTCGGTATAAAACCGTTTAGCAAGATTGTGTCAGATCTTTGAGAAAAATAGATTGGTGATAATTTTTTTACATGCAATTGTTATAAGGTTGTTTTAGTGTGGTTTGAGATGGTAACATTAATAAACATATCTGATTTTGTTTATACCTGCTAGAGTTTAAGGAATATGGAATGACTTTTTTGAAATTAAAACACAGTAGACAATTATCAATGTAATTTATAGATCTTTGTAAGGCAATTAGTTAACAATAACACTCATTAAAATCACAAACTATCGAGAGCCGTGACTTATTCAACGAAACAAAACAAAATAATTTGTTGTTATTGGTTTGTTGTTTTGAATAGGTCATGGGAAGCTAGATATTTTTTTTTAAAAACTACATATTTTTTAGAGTATGAGAAAATTATATTATTATATACTATTATTGTCGTTTAAAATAACAAAGTTGTCTCGGGCAATTAAAAATTTTATAGATATAATAAAAACCAAATTTAGCATAAAAAAACTATAAATAACTTTGATAAGATTTTTGTGCACTTTACTTCCCAAAGATTTACATTGAAAAAAGGAACATTTTGGTTCTGTACTAATGACCACTTTCACCAAGGTTAAATTTAATTGTTGTAAACAATTGTGACTATGCTAATCTATTGTATCCGAGTTTGCTAAAACTGGTCATAAAACAGAAAAAGAATTGATTTTGTCAATGATCTGACACTTCATTGAGAAAACGATTTTGTTCTATTCCTACTCAAACCGACTGAATCTTGCAGAATGGCGCAATTTAGAAGACCCTGTTCAATAATTCAAAACATAAACAGAAATCAATTAATAACAATTTCAAATTTTTTGGAAATACACATTTTTGTACTATTAATATAAAATATGTCAAATGGGAGTATGTAATAGACAATTACATACTCCCATTTGAGAATAGACTAAGCATTGTTTATTTACAGTCATTTAAATTTACATTAAAGGGGTTGATATTTTGAGCAACACTGTTAAGAGCTATAGTTTGTACCTAGATTTAAAGTTTACCACATGAAAACTTAAGAGATTGTGCAGTTCAGATAAGTGACCAGTCACCAACTTTAGCTTAGAATCAGATTTTGGTGGTCTCTGGTGACTAAAGATCCATCTCATGGATTAGGTGCTGATGAAGTATGTTACAAACTGACATATATACCAATAGTTTTGAAAAAAGCTCCCGTGGGTTGCTTGAATTCAGTCATAGTAAGTTTGAAAGTGTAGATGACTGCTTAATAGTACAAAGTTTAGGAGTTCGACGCCACCATACGTTAGTTTTTCTAGTAAAAACCTACCAGCCTAATTTTTTATTTGAACACCGTTATAAAATTAAATATTATTTTACAAAAACTACCATATGTATAATCTTATAATTTTTTTCTATTTTGTATTTTATTTTATTTACGTGTCGCACTCCCACAGTATGGTAGATTTAATGAGTGGTTCAGTATATTAATATACAAATTTGAATATGATTATTACAATAATTAAAAAGTATGTAAATAAGCAGTGAATTGGAACATAAATTTCTAAGTATTTTGGATGAAGAAGTTAAATAAAAATTATTAAGTTAAATTGGTAAATATTTTTAAAATTGATGATATACGTCTAAATTAGTCTTATTTTGAAAGAAGACAAATTTCCTAAAACTGAATTGGAGAATGAAGCTCAAATTATATTTCTGAATATAAAAAGTTGGATGATGGCCCAGATTTTTTAATGGGATAGTAAAGCTCAATGTAGATAGTTAATAACAGCCATATACTACCCCATTGGTTAACTTGAACAAATACGCAAGCATTGAAACTAATTTACGAGACTCGAATCAAAAACTAAACTTTTTTTCTTGTAAAAAGCTCGATAAATACCAAAAATCCTGTATTTCAGTGTTTTTTTTTTATTTCGTTAATGTTGATTTATGATATTTATTGTATAGTTTCCAGATATTCTAATTTAGGACAAACCAGCGCAGCTTATGAAATAAGAGTTGAAAACCACCAATTCTAAAAAAAAATACATGTACTTCGAATAGTGACCCTGGTATGAATATGTCAATTTGCTAATATGGTCATGAAACATAAATTTGAGATCAAACGTTACTCATATGACCCTACATTAAGTTTGGGTAGATTTTGATTGCACGAGATTGATAAAGTTGTTTAGGTTATTCTGGAAACATATACAGTTTTCTTCAGAGACAGTTTTGGTAAAAATTTTTTGGATCATCAGCAAATAAAAGGCATCTATTGTATGCACAATGTCAGTTATGAAATTGTGTAATAGTAAAGAACCAAAGTTAGAACCTTGTGAAACTCCAGTAGAAGTAGTTTTAACTATTCTGAAAATATATAGTGCTTTCTGAAAAATATTTGTTCATTATGCATTTGCTGCTTTTGAAATATATTTGATTATTCTAAAATACATATAAAGTTTTATGAAATTCATTGGAGAAATGTATTTAACTATTCTAAAATACATTCTTTGACTTCTGCTATTTATAGTAAGTATGTGGGATTTTGCAGTTATTAGGTTGCTCAATTGTGACCTTACATTTTTCTAACAAATACTATTGATAATTGATTCTGCAGCAACACCTTATTGCTGTAAGCCCATCAATTGTTGTAATACTACTTCTGTAAGAGGGTCGTATCCAGCAGACTTGTTTGTTATTCTTGCATTACTCTCTTTGTTGGGAGATAGTAGTCTAATCTCTTCTGTTATGCTTTTAAAAAAATATATCAAAATAATTAAAAGAATTATATTTTTGTTATAGTCATAGATAAAGTCTATACTATTATTCAACTCACGATAATGATAATAACTTACTCGCCTAACAGCTCATGCTACCACCCGCATCAGCGTGAGCTATTAACTGCATTACCACCATACCATTCGGTTTATAAATACACTACTGGTAATGATTGTAAAACGTGTTCATAATATCCACGTCTATTTCATCAAATTTTTATAATAATCTCATCAAGTTTGTTAGTGTGTGGTATTTGTTAAAGCAAACAAGATTGAGTGAAGCTTCGATTGTTGTTGTATTTATCTAACATTTTTACTTACTGTAATTAGCAACCTTCTACAAACGGTAGACACGTTTTGATTTTATTTGGACATCGACAGCGTAGGTATAATAGTAAACAAGTTTATTTCTTATTAAAATAAGGTATTCATTCACATTTTGCAAGTCATTATATCATGGTTGTTTTCAATTGATTCTACACTCTCACAGTGTTTCAAACATAAAGATAACATATGGAAGCAACAATAAAGAGCGAACCATACATTCTAAACATAATTGAAGGTTATTCATTCGTACAGTTTTGTATGTACACATACAGCTTCTTTATTACGCAATTTTAATACCATCCGACGTTTAGATGTCTGCTTAAGTACTTGAAAAAGTTGATTAATAGCGTGAAACCTGAATAACTTGGCGCACCGGTTAAATTTTTAATTTCAATATCATCCCAGTATGATTTCCGTTTAATAGATTCAATCGATGTATAGAACTCTCTGACATTTGAAAAAGTTAAGTCCTTCCTATAAATATTTTTACCATATCGATAGATTATGCAAGGTCGATGTGTGTAACAGGCTCGTAAACATCTCAATGCTGTTGGAGGTTAAAGGCGCAGTTTCTTAATAGCACGATTACTACTAGTGGTTTTATCTGTTTTATAATTAACGATAACATAATTATTCTAGAAGTTTTGCTAATATTTTCAGAAAAAAATATCGTACCTAAGAGTTTTTATTTTGTTCAATTGCCATTACTCAATCGAAACTAATTAGCCCACGCAAATATTAAAAAAAAACAAGATGTTGGCTCATAATTTTCGGTATCTATCAAAATTATTAGTAACTTAACTTTTTTTCGACGAGGAGAAGACTTCCTGCTGAATTAAATATGTTTTTGCATCGTATTACTTAGATTATGTAAAACACCTGCAATTAATTAACATAATATTACCATTATAAAAAAATTCAGACGCTATAATTTTTTAATTGGCTAAATGCCGTTTGTTTTTTTTTTAATTTGCTAATCACGCTGTAGACAAAATAAATATCATTAGTTAGGAACCATTGACTAGCGCAACCCGTTTATTTCGAAATAACTTATAGTCATATCGCAATTCACATGGACAACGCAGTAGGTTGTAAGGTTACGATCACTTCGACAGATTTGTAGATAGTTTTTAGAAGATGCTTTCTAATAACAGTTTTTATAATATCAATGTTATTTGATCGTTTGATACCGTATCCCATACACTGAAATATATTCTTTACTTCGTTAGTTCTGCCAAAAAACATTTTAATTTATAGATTAATTAAACTGCAAATTTTATAATTTCTGAAGAAGCAAATTCAAATTAGCGGCGGCATTAACTAACACAATTCTAATTAAAAGTATATTGACCATAAAAGATACAGCAAAAGAATTCACCCGTACGCTTTATTGGCATGAAAATAATTATATCACCCGAAAAAAAAGTGTACATTATTGCAAATTTTAGCAATTTGAGATTATTATCTACCACTTGTATTATATAGAACGCAACGGATTTACTAACAAGAAAGCGGTTTTTTAAGAACTTAATTAAAATTAACAATATAATTTACCGAATAAACTGTAGACGTTAATTGTTGTGGTATAATTTTGTAGTAAATTTAATGGTGTTGTGCATGTGCATCAGGTCATAATACTTAATTGATTAGAATTTTGGAACAAATAACATCATTTGTTTAAATTCAAGTATATAAGCAGAAAACCATGTGCTTCAGCATCATCAAAACTTGTAAGTTTACGATCTATCTTTTCACAATGGTTTGCAAGAGAAACGAGTGTCTAAGATAAATTTCACAAATTTATTTTAAAAAAAAAAATTATTTTAACAGATTGCGATAATAATTAATAAACAAGTTATAAGTGTCACATTTGTCACAATAATCAGAGAAATTTAAGCTGTTGATCAATGACACAAATTTCGTTGATTGAATTTTCGTCTCATTTACAAATCAACACCCCCATTTCAATATCTGTAGTTTATTTTTATTCCATTATTCGCAAACCCTATTATTAATTATTTATATTTTCAATTCAAATACTTCTTTTCTGAACTGTCAAATCTGTCCATATTTTTTTTTGGTCGGATATAACAATAAAAAACTCTCAACCGTGTATCACATTTTGTAAAAATGTGAATAAAAGGACGTATTCATGCATTTTTTCTTTGGAACGAAATACATGAAACACAACAAAATCAAGTGGTGGAGCGTGCAAAAGTAGAGGCATGCGAGAAATTTACCTAGAGGGGTCAATTGTTGGGGGTAGCATTTTTACAAACGCATAAGTCGAACAAAAATTCATAGAAAAAATTACGAAAAAATTTAATATTAGCAATTATACAGTGTGGAAATTTTAACTGGAATGAAATTCACAATATATAGTCAATCTTTGCACAAAATCCTGAAACATGTAACTTATTGTTTTTTCTTGCCCACATTTCTATGTATAACGTTTTGGTAATTTGTTTCCAGAAGTCCCTTGTCACTTCCGACTTTTTTTTAAATGGAAAGGTATGTCAAAAAACATCTCGTTGAGAGAACTCTTTTCAGATAATACAACACATCATTTATTTTTTGAACACCAATTTAACATGTTTCTGAATTCTTAATCAGTCACATAAGTTTTTCAATTTGTCAAAGTAGTTTCTGAAATTCTATATTTACCAGAAAAACTCCCTATTGAGATTCTGATGATAATCGGATGTGGTAACAGAAGAGAAGTTAGCTTGAAGTTGCTTAATTACTTCAGGAACATTTACCACCCACTATCAATTGTACCATAAGCAAAATTTAACACACAACATAACAATTTGTGCTAAACCAGGATTGTTCCCATACAGCGACAACCTACTGTAGACTGTTAGTAGGTATTATTAATTCTTCTCAAAAAAATCGGGTAACTTAGAGGCTGACAACGAGATCAGTCATACTAAAAGCTTTCTGTCCTTGATATTCTTGGAGTCTGTAAAGATCAATACTTTACAAGATTTAAGTGATAAAATACAAGAAAGCTTATCGGCCCGGAAGAAATGTGACGGACAAAAAGAGTTGCCGTGCAAAATTAAAAAGATAAGAGCAAGTTCCTTTAATTAAGAACCGCGCGGCGTGTAAGCAGGTTACGTAATGACGGTAAATTTTGAGCAGCTTCCCGGCTAGGCTAGATAACCTCGGCAGAGCGTCGTGAGTCTAGGTAAGGAGAGTATATATGCCGCTCGCAATTAACGTGGTCATTAGTATTGAACGTTCCAAAAATATTTATTTTGTACACCCCTGTATCTCGTGCCCAAAATTTATAATCCACGAGGGGTGAAACTAGGCGCCAATCAGTTAAAAGGACGTTCAAATCAAAGTAATAATTATCGCGCAGAACTAATACTGCCGATAAAAAGAAATCTTCGTAAGGCGTGGCACTTAACTAAAATAACCGAACACGATATCAGTAATAACACATAAATAGAGTTTATTTTAAAATCGGAAACTACCCACAACAAAATACATCAACAGTGTAGTTACAAACAGTGCGTACAAAGAAATCGGCGTAATTCACAAATTGGCGATAAACCGAGGTTAAGGCGCTCGAGTACAAACTGCGTCGGGTTGATTGAACCTTAACGCTAACGTGGTTCGCTAATCAGGTGTCACACGCACCACTAACTGAAATACGCGACTCGTTATCGCGCGATCGAATTATCTTAGCGTTTCAAATTATAATAAAATAAAAACGTAAATGAGACGGTACCTTTAGATGTTTTCTTTTCGACTTTGTCGTAACAGGCGGTGGGATAACTGTTCACCCAAAAGTTGCTTTACTTCTCGAGTTCCCCAGGTGTCGGAGGAGAAATCTGCCTACCGTGTACGGTTAGATAGTAGTAAAGATGGTAGCAAAAGATCGTATCCGAGATTGTAGCAACAGGTTGTAACAAAGGATCGTATCCAACGATTGTAGCGAAAGATGGTATCACGATTGTAGTAAAAGATTGTAGTAAAAGATAAAAGATTTCAACGAACGTAGCAAAGAATGTTTTCAACGAGTGTAGCAAAAGATTCGTTTCCAACGGGTGTAGCAAAAGATCTAAAATAACAGAAGAAACAATGTTGACGTCCACGTTGTATGCATAAATAGGGAATTTTTAAAACTTACGGTGAACGCGCAATAAAGACCCAATTATCCGTCCATTTGGCGAATATTACTCGTATTGAATCTTCCTAGTATACGACGAGCTAAAAATAACGACACATAACAACGGATGGCCCAGAAACAAGCGGATTTCTTACCCTAATCAAAATTATAGCACGGCACACACGTCCACCATCTTTTAGAAATTCTTGTTGAACAGGAAACGAGTGAATCGCGGAGCAAGCGCAGAACAAACACCTTCGCGCGCCATCTAGAAACGTCGAACGAAAACAACAAACGTAATGCGGTTTGTACCGGAGATTAAATTACCGTAACAATTTGTCCTGAGCAGAAATTTGATTGAATTTAAAATTTTCCAACAACCTGTTTTTATTTTCTTTGACTACTTTTAAAACAGCTAGTCTCTTCTCAATATTTTCTTGTCTTTTCTACATTTTAATAGTTAATCGCACGCGCAAAAAGACAATTTAATACATAAAGTTACAGCATACTACAATTCTTACGGTTACTTAGGATTTCATTAGGATCAATCCTTTTTACCGACAAAAGTAGTTTTACCTTACATGGTGAAGTTAATCATCAAAATTGTCGCTGACCATAATTCTCATTGGTGTGAGAGACTCGGTTCCTGTGAAAAGTCAAGGTATGGGCTGGAATAATAGGTACCAGATTGTAGGACCAGTATATTTTGATGGAGCAACATATCTTACGTTGCTTCAAGATTACCTCATGCCAGCATTACCCGTTTTATTTCCTAATCCGTTATATCCGGATTTACCTGATGAACGAATATCGATCTTCGGATTTTATTCTCCTTGATTTTTTTTGTGGGGATATCTCAAAAGTAAAGTCTATGTAACAAAACCGAACAACATTGAAGACTATTAACAACGTATGTAATCAGCAATTTACACTTTACCAAGAAAGAAACGGTTTCTATTTTAAACATTTGTTACATTAAACAGTATTCAAGTTACAAAATTGGTTTTAATTTTTTTATCACGAGGACTTTAAAAATATTTAAAAACAAACAACGTGTTGTATTCCTTAAGAAGAGATTTTTTAAACGAAGTGTCACTTGACATACCTTCCCATTTGAAAAAAAAGTCGGACGTTGATAGGCACTTCCGGAAACAGATAAACAAAACCATAACATAGAAATGTGGGCAAAATAACAGTACGGTGGCCCTGGCAGCCCTTATGTCAAAAATCTTAAATAGCGTTATGGATCAACAGATACCTTATACGAAAGTCAATTTAATTTTCTATACAGTTATATGCATCTTATTTCGGTCAGGGGACTCCAAGGCTCTCCAAAGGCAAGCAAAATTTTCGAAAATCAAAAATAAGTCAAAAAATACTGCAATATGGTCAAGATTGCCAATTCATGTGTGCAATAGACTTAACAAATAAAATTGTCCTGATAAATGAAACAGGGTGCCCCGGCAGCCCCCATCTCAAAAATCTCAATTTACTGGGCGGGTCAAGTGGCACCTCATATGAAAGGTATTGTCATTCTCTATTCAACCAAGTACATTTTCTTCCGTGAAAAGGGCCAAATGAGCCCCAAGGACCTCCTTTCCTAAAAACCAAAAAATGCATAAAGTGCTGAACTGGTTGGTAAGATCAATTCAACTTTGAAGTGGATCTCTCGTATTAACAAAATTTCTCTGAAAGGGCTTTCGACCCATCATGCTATTTAAGATTTTCGAAATGGGGGTTGCCGGGACCACCCTGTAGTAATTTCGGGTCAACTTTGTCTTCAGAAGACGTCCTCGTCTAAATAAAAATTGACGTGTCCGAGCGTTTTTTCTTAAAGTGTAAGATAGCTTCAAAAAACGGTCTGTTTTGTTTTCGATGGGCCACTTTGTATATGACTAAAACAGCATAAGTATTGTAAACAATTTATTGGTAGCTAGTTATAAAATCTAAATTTTTTATTTGATTTCTTATCTATGGATTTGGTTCTGTAAGTAATTATTTTTTTTTTGATTTTCCTCATGGATTTTGTCAAAGATTTTTTTTTTAGTTTAAAAATTAAAAACTCCTTCCTGTGTGCAAAATACTTAACAAGAAAATTGTCCTGATAAATGAACAAGTACCCCGGCAGCCCCCATCTCAAAAATCTCAATTTACAGGGCGGGTCAAGTGGCACCTCTTATGAAAGGTATTGTAATTCTCTATTCAACTAAGTGCATTTTATTCCGTGAAAAGGGCCTAATGAGCCCCAAGAACCTCCTTTTCTAGAAAACAAAAAATGCAAAAAGTGCTAAACTGGTTGGTAAGATCAATTCAACTTTGAAGTGGATCTCTCGTATTGACGAAATTTCTCTGAAGGGGCTTTCATACGAGATACCTGTCGACCCATCATGCCATTTAAGATTTTCGAAATGGGGGTTGTCTTTTAGATATTTAGGGTCAACTTTGTCTTTAGAAGACGTCCCTCTCTAAACTAAAATTGACGTGTCCAAGCGTTTTTTCTTAAAGTGTATGATAGCCCAAAAAACGGTCCGTTTTGTTTTCGGTGAGCCACCTTGTATATAACTAAAACAACATAAGTATTGTCAACAATTTATTGGTAGCTAGTTATCAAATCTGAATTTTTTGATTAGATTTCTTTTCTGTGGATTTCGTTCAGTAGGTAATTATTTTTTGAATTTTCTTTGTGGATTTTGTCAAAGATTTTTTTTTGGGTTCAAAAATTAAAAACACCTTGGCTTATGAAGTATATTATACTTGTGTAACTTATTTGTGTATATACTACTAAAAATGCGAGTCTGGGAATGGTTTTTCTTTAGTATCTCTATAAACAACTATATTTAAAATTGTACATTTCAGGACAGTTCTCTTAAACGGCCCCTAGACTTTCAATAAAATTCAACAATAATAAAGAGCACTGATATGGAAAGTTGCCACTATCAATATATCACAATATTACTGCGCAATAAGTCAGTGAGATTATAGATGTCGAGAATGAAGCTTGTGCTGATATTACTGAGCGATTTAAGACTAACGGAACCAAATTTTTTGCAACTTTTTAAGATGGATTCAACCATTTTATAAACTACATACTAAAAATGGTACCGCCATCGAGAAATACTCGTTTTGCTAGATGCTATTCCCTTAAACCACCGTTTCGATTTCTCTTCGCTTCTAGACTAAGAAAAACTCCTTTAAGGACCTAAAATATATAAGTGCTGTCTCCCTACACTTAATAGGTGTAATTGTAGAGGGACGTGGAAAGCTATAATACACAGCCCTGAAGAATTACTAACGGTAAGGAGTACATATTCCTTAAAATATTTAATTACTAAATGAAGCAAAAAAGTGATCTGCACATTATTGTATATATTGGTCAATTGTCGACAATATGCTGGTTGATCTGGAGATTGTTGTATTCTACAATGCGATGTGCAGATCTTCATATATTATAAACAATGACACCTACTAGCGCAAAAACTGTCAGAGATTGTTTATGATACAATTATTATAGATGTTGTTTTAAATAGGCAATTGTGGATATACGTTTTTAGTTCCTTCTTAATTGTAGATGTTGCTGTGTTTGACAGGACGTTCTTGGCATCATTACTCGACCACCTGCGGGTCTGATATTCTTTCTATTTTCTACTATATGGTAAAGCAAAGTTATAAATAACACAGCCATCTTAATCAATTTGAAAAATCATCAATAGCTTTGTTATGTTTGACTTCAGCTCTGTCATTTTTGTCTTTAGGATAAAAAATAATGGGACACTTTTTGTTCAGTATTTAATTTTCTATAGAATGAGGATATTGTATACAGGGTGTCCCATTTGAAAAAATGGAACAATTTGACATAACTCGCAAACGCGATGTTCGATTTTTATTCTGTTTTCACCATAGTGATGAGAAAAACAAATGCTACTAGTTTGTTTATTTAACCGACCCTGTAACTCTAATAATTATAAAGTTAGCAATAGTACCGACTTAAGTTTGAAAACCCTGTATAGTGCATGGTTCTGTAACTTTTAATACTATTTTTAATATTGTGGTTTGGAAAAAGGTGTATAATGTCAAAAATAATTTTGCCAAATTGTACTTACAGAATTCATAAATCGATGACGTAGGGATCTTCTTTAAAGATTTATATAATATTTTTTTTATCTTTATCTTTATACATTACTATTTCGTTCATTAATTCTAATATTTATTTTGTCATCCATGGTTTATTTTTATTACGTTTTTGTTTTAGATGTTCGTCTCTTATTTTGCTTATAGTTTGTTTCATTTTTTCTAATTGCGTTTGTGTCTTTAAGTCTGTTTCTAAGTTTATTCTGTACTTGTTTCTCATCTTTCATTATTTTGCTTTTCCCGTTTTTTTGACTTTTTTCAATTTAATTCTTAACGTACCAACTATTGGGTTGTGGTCCGACCAAATATCTGCACTTTGACTAAAGTAAAACAGATTCTGAATCTTTTATTTGCTAATATCAAGTCAATCTGATTTCTGACTATGTTGCTCGGTTCGTCCATAGATGATTTTCATCTGTATAGTCTTCCTTTGGGAGTTTAAAGAAAGTTTTTGTAATTACCAGTTGTTCTTGTTAAACGATCTCCTCTGTCATTCCTTACTTCTAATCCATATAAACCTATAAATTCTCCATCTTTTCCTTCTTCTATCTTGGCATTGAAATTGCCCATTATTACATTCATATCATGTTATGGAGTTGTTTTATGGTTGATGTTAGTGCACTATAAAATTCTTCTATTTCTTGATTACTTTTATCAGCTGTAAGAGCATATCTCTGTACAATATTGAGTTTTGTAGGGGCAGTTTGTATCTGTATAACTATTATTATTCCATCTTAATTGAGTAAAATATCAGCTGCTTCCTAATCCTGCTAATTTGGTTTGCCACGGGTATTTTATTTCCCCGGTACCCACCATATCTGGTAGGCGGTTCCCTATCCGCCACTACACTGTACAGGTTTATCCTGATCTTCTGGGGCACCATACATAACACTTACATCACAATACAATATTTAAAATGTACCATACGATTAAATAAATAAATAAATACTTTAACCATAGTTCAACCATACTTAGGGTTTTTTTAGAAACAGCTACTGCCTTTCAGTTTTGTAGTATCGTATAAAACCACTGTAATATTCTAATTTTTAAGTTAGTTGCGAAATAAGAGATAAGCGTAAATACTTGAACATATTTGCCCTACGGAAGAGAATTTCGTAGTGAACTGTTGGACTCGTCTGCCCGTAACTTGACTATCGGAAAGTTTTTTCCCATTTGGTACTTTCATTATTCCACATCTTATAAATAAGAATTCTAAACAGAAAATTGGAACACCCATTTTTTCACCTTTTCCGAAGAATTAAAGTTAGTACGTTATAATAAAATTTAAAAAAATTTATCTGTATGTAAATAAGATAATAGGAAAATCGTCAATCAGATTTTTACAAAACTTTGCATATGGGACATACCGGGTTCTTCTTTCGTAGTTACACATTTACCCTATGTGTACTTTTAAATGAAAAACAATCAAATCATTGGTGCGATATAGGCAACCACTTATACTACGTTATACATGCACAAATGTGCACAAGTTGGGTTAGAATTATTTATTTTGTTTACCTAAAAGTAATTTCTTTATAAATTATTAACGCAAATCGCAAACAAACAATAGTGTATTAAAACAAACAAATAACTTATGGAAAGAAGGTTAGTAAATTAACATTTTATCAATGAACTTTAACAATATTTAATAGGTAATCATTGCTTAAATGGCCTAATAAATACACAAAATGTGCCCCTTTTCGTTTCGAGACAATAAGCTAAGCGGTCTTGAAAGCAACATAAAAAATTTTGAACAAATTGTTGATTCATTTAATTACATGCAATGCGTATAAAATGCTTGGACATTTTTTCTTTTGACGCCGCACACGATACTATTATACGTGTTTATTATCAATAAAAGATGTGGAGTTCTGCGCAAAACACTTGTTTTTTTTCTTAAAATGGTTTTCTTATTTATTTTACAAGAATTTCATAACTATATAATTTTATTCAAAATTATTATATTTATATTTGATTAGAATATTATTACTTATTTTAGATATATTTGAAATTTGGAAAAAAAAGTTCTTGACTGTAGAAGTAAATGTTTTTCTATATTTTAATTTTTGTTGCATATTCTGGTAAAATTAATATTACCTTATGAACAATAACTGTGTAGATAAAGGGTGGTTTTTTAATTCTATTGCATATTTGATTTACCGTCAGTATATTTGATGGATATCACAGTAGGTGCTGTTGAAGTAGCCGATTTAAAAAATAAGATCTTGGAGCGATTTTATCTTTTTAAAACGCAGAATTGGACTAGTTCTAATAATGTAAATAAACCTATTACGGTTTTTTAAATAATCAATTTAATCGATTGCTTGTTGCGGATTTCTTAGCGGTTCTGTCGTGGAAGGTGGGTTTGTACAGTTTCTCAACCAGTTCTAAACCAAAGAGTCATTTATCATAATTAGTATATTAGACCAAGATACTCTACTGAATGTGTATTATGCTATGGTTATATGCTATGTGCAGTAATTAATAGTTGTATGAGCGCCCCTGATGAGCTGCTATCATAAGTCTAACTGAACGTGTTTTCGACTGCAATATGTATGACATTTGAAATTTGAAAAGTCGAAGTTGTTTTTCAAATTTGAATAAAGCAAAGCAAAGCCAGTATTTAGACAGCTAATAAATATCCGCCATGTTTCGATGTAGAATAAAATGTAGCAATGTAGCTCAGGCCTGGTAAATGCACCAATTGTCTCAATTTTGTTTATGGTGTAGTATTTGACATGGTAAAATGACATTAGTCAACGCTGCCAACGTAACTTGAAAAGAATAAGTAATTCCCCAAAATCAATTTTTTTAAATCTTGTAGTGACACTTGCTTTTTGATATACTATTTATTAACAGAAATTGTTTACGTTGACAAACTATTCAAATGATCAAGTGCATTATTTATTTGTTTATTAAATGGTACCTAACTAAAACTCTGTGTCGTCAATTTTTATTTTCTTCATCCTGAAAATAAACCTGTTACTTAAATAAGTATTGCGATATCTAGTGTCGCCTCGTGCTATGTAACACGTCCGAAAATTAAATTGCATTAAATCAACTATATCGACAGAAGTGCTGGCAAAAATAACAGTTTTTGTAGTTAGATTAATAAAACTTGTAACAAAACTTAACCGTCCTATTCTGCTATGGCATTCAAAATGTGTGTTAATTACCAATATTTACGTTTAATAGTGAAATAATATGTTCGAAATAATAATTGAAAACATTAATTGGTTTTCTACAACTTATTGTGTAAACGTACTTAAGTTCGACACATGTTCGTGCATTGTACAAGCAACTTTTATTTAAATTGTTAAGATTGCATTTCCGTTTGTCTTGATTTTGAAGTGGAATTAGTATACCCACACGTACAAAAGACATTATATAGCACTAATTTAATAATTATCATACAATAGATGTGGGTTGTACGAACTGTAAGAGGACATGGAATGACAACCGAGATCACCACCTTGTCAAGTGTATTTTAAAGATTGAAGGCGCGCCTAAAATTTAAATATTTATGTCAGCCTTTGGTATGCAAACACTAAAAACGAACAACTACAAAATTCTTTGACACATGTTCTATAAATGAAAGCAAAAGTGTGTCAAATTATTATTGATAATTCAAGAAAGACTTTTAAATCGTATTTTGATCGCAGTTTTTTCTCGCAATTATCTCGTCCGTCAACGAATAGTAAGTGTTTAATTTTAAAACAAAATGAAGATGTGTTGCTAAGCTTTCAATTTTGTAAGGCTATAATTTACTATTGTGTAAATTAAACCCATCTGAAACTAATAAACAGACATGGGTGCGCCACAACCAAAATATGTAGGATGTAACACATACGCAAAAAAATGTTTCATTATTATTTTGACACTCACCTAACAATATCTGTAAACTTAAATTAATTTTTTCGGTGAAATACGACAGTAGCAAAAGAAAGGTACATTAACACTTTATATATTGCCTCCGGTACCAATTTTTATGCTATCTACATTAAAAAACCATTTAAATAGTACGTTACTTTATAAAGATAAATTAACACATGATGTAGATGTTGTCGTTAATTGCATTATAATTTGACTTATTCATTATTCGTTATGTAAACAAGCATATCTTTTCGACAATAAAATTTAAATTATGTTAGCTGCATATCAATATTCGTATGGTATTATAATAATTACCCAGGGTAATCATTCCTGCTGATGCATCTGAAGTAGAAAAATTAAAATGTACTTAGTGATGTTTTTTTCATATTTAAAATGCATGTAATATTTGGCAGTTGCTTACGATGTATGCACTACTTGATTTTTAGCAATGCGTTTATTTTAATATTGTATATCACAGTAATTAATATATTTGTATATTAAAACTTGTACAAAATTCTATGCAACTGCGCTTGTAACTCTGAAAAACATTAAAATTAAAATTCTACAACTTTTTTTGCAAAAGTTTACTAATCAAATTTATAAATAATTTATTAATTGCTAAGACTACATAAATTACATAGAATTGTATATATAATTACATTTTCCTCAATAATTATTCAAGCAGTATTTCAAGTTTTACTTTCAACAGTCTATTCTATATAAGGAACAAATAAAGAAATTAATTATTTGTTCAAATCAAACAAATTGCATTATTAATGTAACGTAGCGACTACAAAATAGGTAAAAGTGTGTTTTGGAATTTTATCGAAACAAAAATTTTCTTGTTTTTCAAATAACTTGTTTGAAATTTCTCGAAATCAGTCTCGCATTTCTTAATTACATTGTAAGTTATTCAATATTTAACAATTTAATTAATTTATTAGTAATTAATCAATAACTACGTGTTAATGGAGTATTAGATCCGATTTCATCAATTTATAACGACAGCATTAAATTAAAATTTTTTTTCATTTCTTCTTTAAAAATGTAAAGTTTGTCGTTTCTTTAGGTAAATTTAGATGTTTAAAAATTTCCTAATACTAGGGATGAGTTAGCTGAAAATTATAAGAACTTATTTTATAGTGGAACCAATGGGTCCTTTTGGATTGAGTTTACAAGAGGAAAAAATTATTTTATTTTTTCATCGCATTGCATCTATTATTTTTGCTTTGACTTGAAAATGTCAAACACTAATTTATTTCTCAAAAATAACTTCAAACCGTAATTCTGCAATGTTTTTGTGAAAATGTTAACGTTATTACAAAAAAATATACAGAGTGGCCCATATCTCGGGAAATATTGGGGTTAGAAAGAAACTATCGCAATGAAAGTTCTGCAAATCAATGAGCTACACAATTTAAAATTATTTTTGTTTATAATAGTGCGACATTCCAAAGTTATGTTTGTTTAAATGGAACCACCCATTTTTTATTACAAATTTGAATTCTTGGGAAATTCAAATGTAACTTTATGCATTACATGTGCTAAATACTCCATTCCAACCTCCTTAAGTTATTTAAATTGAATTCCTAAATTCATGGATAACTTGATTTTTTCGAATGGAACCAAGTAATTTTTTATGTGACGTTGAACGTAGAATCTCATAAACTTTCTAATGATAAGATTGTAGGTATCTAACTCTTACTCAAAAATACGCCAAAATTCGGCATACAAAAGCGGGACAAAATCCGTTGAACCGTTCTCGAGTTATTCCCAATATGTATATAATATTTTTTTTGAAAGTTTGACACCCTCTGGCGCCATTATTGTGCACTTTTGGTTATAGGTTAATTCGTGTCAAACGGTCTATTTTAAGCCAGAGAACCCCTGGTAAGACTATGTACACACCTTTCAGAAACACCCTGTATATAGGGGAACAGTAAGAAAAGTGTGTGTTTCACACAATAATTCTTTTATAGGTACCGGTAAAATGTGTCCATGAGGAAAAAATAATGTTTAGATTTAAAAATAAGCTTTTTAATACATTTAATGATATTGGCTTTATATCTAAACGAATTGTCAATAGTGAGTGCTAAACTCTGTGCTTCACTTACAACAGGTATTATCTTGTTATTTAGTTCAAAAACTGCGAGTGGACTAATTTCACTGATATATGAGGAGTTACCAAAAAAGCATCGCTTTGGATTTGACAGGATTGATATTTAACGAATGATTAGCTGAAACTTTTAGGATCAGTTTAATGTCATTGTTAATGCGGTCTAGACTTTTGTGAAAGTCCTTTTTATGAAATGAGTACAGTAGTTGAGTATCATCCGCGAACATATGCAAAGAGCATGAACTAACAAATTTCTGCAAATTAGCAACACATATAGTAAAGAGTTGAGGACCCAGAACTGAACCTTGAGGAACACCAGATTTTAAAGGACTAAAGCTGGACTTACGAGAACCTAGTACTACTTTTTGGAATCGGTCTTGAAAGTAGTTTTCAAATAAAGAACAAGTGCTAAGACTGAAACCATTATATTGCATAATTCGGAGCATAATAGTATGATGTATCAAAAGCATTGCTAAAGTGAAGGTTAAATTTTTGTACAGAACATTACTAACAGCAATCGATTGAATTAGGAGATAAATCCAGACCAAGTTTTGCTTTGAACATTTCCAATACGTCCAGATCTGTAGCTTCCTGAGTAGAAGTTTGCTTCAATCCAAATATACGTAAACTATTTAATTGAGAGTACATCTCGGTTTTATCTTTGAACTGTGCTAATTCATTTTTAGTTTCTTTTAACTCAGTGTCTAGTGACTCCACCTTTTCTTTATACATTCGAACTTCTTTTTTGAATTCATCGAAGAGTTTTGCTTGAATTTTGTTGACTAAATCAGTGATTAGTTTATCAGAATTCAACACTTTTTCAATTATATCACGAATGTGGCACTCTTCTCTTCAGATGATCTAGTTACTCTACAGTCGGTAGGCATTTTTGTTAAATAAAAGACAACTTATTAGTATGAATTTTAAACGAAACCGTGCAAAACACTTCTAAACATTTAAGCAACACATTACCGAATGTGCATAAAGTTACATTATAATTTTCCTAAGGAATCCAAATTTGTAATAAAAACTGGGTGGTTCCATTTACAAAAACATAACTTTGGTATGTCGCACTTATATGAAACGCCGGGTATAAACGAAAATAATTTTAACATGTGCAGCTCATTGGTTTGCACAACTTTTATTGCAAAAGTTTTTTTCTAATCCTAATATTTTCCACCTTCCTCGCACTAATGGGCAACTATGTATGTAATACAATGCTATGGTATTGGAGAAAAGGGTTACCGTCGCATTGCCAAAATATTTTATGAAAATTTTCCCGGGGTAACTGTTTCCGTATGCGTATAATGAAGTAAAAAAAAATTTAGGAAACTGGTTCTGTTCTGAATTCAAGGAAGAAGAAATTAGTACGTGATGAAGATGATGCTTTTAATTTTGTATTCGGTGGAACATAATCCTAAACTTTCATTACGGAGACTGAATATGGTCAAATTCCTATATTCAAAGAGTAACCTATTTTTAATCATACGTTAGAATAAGGAGATTATGAAAGGGGAACCAAAATTTTCACAAAAGCATTGTATTTTCCCAGCAATTTTTTGTAGCAATGCTACTGTTGCGTCACAACAAGTTCGTTATTGGAGTGATACTAATCCTCACTTTAAATCTTCACGAAATAATAGGGCCATATTTTTTTTAATGCTAATGTAAATTAGAACATTTTTTTCTGGGATGGTTTGAGTGAACTCCTACTTGCTTATCGGCAGAGGATGTATTTTCAATAGGATGGTTATCCAGCTCACGGTGCGCGCATTGGTGCTGCTCAATAAAAAATTTGAAAATAATTGGACTGAACTAACTATTTTAGATTTTTATTTGTGGGAACGGTTAAAACAACTAGTCTACATGGAAAACTTGCCTAACAATTTGGAAGTATTAAAAAATCGTATAAGAGATGCTGTTGCGTCTTTGAGACTTGAAGAAATTCGCAACAGTTACAAGGAACTGTGACGTAGAGTCGAACGGTGTGCTGAAAGGGGTGGCGAATTAATATAATAGTTGTCAAGATTATTGTTTATGGCCTAGTTATTGTTAATGTTGTTATTGAAAAAAAATTTGTAATTCTAAATAAAGGAAAACATTTATTCCCTTAACATTTTTGTAAAATAAATCTTTTTCTTTTTGTAAACTCAAACTGGGGACTTACTGTATAACTCGGGTTTGTGTTTTGATATTAATCTATGTTGTTAGTAATTATTATGTTTGAGAAAGCACGCATTCCAATGATATCTTTGATATAGGTTTATAACTCCAGAACCATTTGTAACTTTTGAAAATTTTTGATTTTTGTTTCTTTGAGAATTTGTGGTAGAGGGTGCTAATATTGAATCGGTTAGCATTGATTATAATTAATCTTATTCTACTCAGTTACTTCTTTCTATGGTTGAAGTGTTAAGATTATCCGGCATCTTCACAGGGAAACGTTTATGGAGATTGATCGTGACAGCGTTCATATCCAGCAGTGGAACAACCAAATGGCCTCCCTGAATATTATACCACTCTTCTTGCAACTGGTACAGTTTAAAGTACACTGATCATGAAGTCCTTCATCCCTAGGAAAGTTTCAACCTATAGTTTAACACTGTTCTGGAGACACCAACTGTTTGTGATAAATAGATGTTACATATATACCGCTCGAAAGATAATTGTTTAATCAACCAAAGGTATATGTTACATTTACATATAACGGATTCCAAGTAATTTTGCAAAAAAAATTTAAAAATTGTCACAGTCTGTCCCGGACACTACATTATTAAAGTTATTATGCACAGGAATCAAAAAATCTAATGATCCTTAATCCAATTATCCTTGAAACTGACTTTTGAAAAATGTTTCTTATGATTTATTTGTGCTTCATTCCTTTCAAAGAGATGAAAAACATATTTTGTTCTCCTTTTCTCAAGGAAATCGTTCCAACGTCAACATTTCAGCACCTCCGTTTCATCTCCGAGACGTTTAAAATCTGATCCATTTTTGCGCCAATAAGTTCGTACTAAAAATTAAATATTAGTATGTTTGATTACATTTTCAAAAATATTTTCATAGTTTGGTAGCCCCTGCCAGATTTAAATATTATAACAATTATCCATATCCACGCTCTCAAAGTGGGGTACTGCGGTAAACAATGTATAATGCAACAACCTAATAACAAAGCAACATTTAAAAAATTTAAACATATACACCTATAATTTATAGTTAGTACTTCTGTGATTTGTATAAACACAATCACTTTAGAGTTTTAACAGTTTTTAGTTTTAATAGATTGGTAGTGTTTGACTATCTTTCTGTATAATCTGTTAGTAATATTCTTTGAATATATTATTTTCTCAGTGGTAATACTTTTTTAAACAATATCAGGATAAAGACAATCAAAGATTGTATTAGTAAAGGTTCAATCTTTGATTGATTGATGAAGCAACAGCGTTGATGAGTAATAAGAGTAATGTAGGACTAATATAACATGATTCTTGTGGCACACCTTCATAGTTAAATTTTTTTTTAATTCCTGCAATAAAATGAAAACAGATAACACTTTTGTACAGGGAAAGAAGAGACCTTTCAAACGATGTATCACAAGCCTATACTTCCCATTAAAAATTAGGGGTTGCACCTGTCATTCGAAGGGGGTTGATGGTAGGGATGAAAATTTCACGTGATAGAATGTCATTTTATGATTTAAGTTTGACGTGTTTCGGTTTTTTTCAAAATATGTACAGTAAGAGAAATAATGAATTTATTCCATTTGGCTTTTACACACGGTATATTTATTATAATTGAATGTAAAAGTTTATATATTTGTTCAAATATATGTGTACCACCGGTATTTTAATCATTATTTTACTTTACATGAAAAAAACTTTAACATATAGAGACTTGACTACTTCACTCAAACGTGTGTCAGAAGTTTCCTACATTGATATAGACGATAGCGGTTTGGTCGAGTACATATAATTTAAAAATTGTAGTAATTTATAGCGAGATAAGTGCAACTGTCCATGAGGTGGCGACACACACTAACACTTTCTTCATATATTTTTCCAGTGATTCACCTATCAATAGGTGAAAAATAGAAGAAAAAGCAGAAAGGAGCAGCAAAATTTTGAAGAACATTAGACGAAAACTGTGATATAAATAAAAACAATATACCTTCAGACTTAAATGGTTCAGATTATGATAAAATGCCAACTGTAGTAGGTACTTGATAAATATGCGCAAGAAAACAGAAATTTTCAACGAAGGTTGATTAATCTAACCCAAAACACTCACATAAAGTGTTAGATAGACTATCTTCTGAGTTTAATGTTTTCCAAAAAGTCTTTTTTTTTGATAATGTCATACAACAAAGTACCAGTTTAGTACTCAATATTGGTCTTGGTAATAATCTGATAAAATTTACAATTGCGAGAAAAACATTTCAATCACTTTCGTTTAAATTGTACTTCAACGCTCCAAAACGGACAATGCCAGCTAAATATATTACATGGTAGAAGTTGTTGCTTGTTTGAAATACGCATTTTCAAAAACTTGTAATAACAGAACGTTTCAAAGCAGCATGACGCTATGGTGAAGTTCTATTTTTTGTGGTAATATTATTAGTTTTACTTTGCAATTGAGCAGTTTGTGATTATACTAGGTAGGCCAAAAGAAATCACCCTATTGGAAGATGCTCTCATTTTTGCAAATAGCCGTCAAATCTGTTTTAACATTTGTGACTAGACAGATTTAGAATACAAGTGAACAAGCCATGGAGCGATACACTCCCCAAGAACGCGGAATAATCGTGTCTATTTTTTTGCGTAACAATTTGTCTGTGGTGTTGGCGCAGCGAGAATTCCGTCGTCGCCGATTCCCCGTCTGTCCGACACTGACTGGGCAAACACTGCGCCGTTTGCCCACCAACCTTAACGAGTATGGGACCATACGAGACGTTGCAAAAGTGACCGGCCCCGGAGCGCCCGTTCTGTCGAGAATATCGCCGCTGTTGCCGAGGATGTCGAGCTGTCGCCGGAAACGTCGACCAGACGCTGTGCCATGCAATTAGCCATTAGCCGGACGTCCCTAAGGCGAATTTTGGTCAAAGACCTCCGCATGTTCCCGTACAAAGTCCAGTCAGGGCATCAGCTGCTGCTTGCCGACCGCCAAACGCGCGTAACCAAACCCCAAGCCATCCTCAATCTTGAAGAAGAAGTGGACGATTTTTCAACCAAAATTATAATGAGCGTCGTTCATTACCACCTCAGTGGGTACGTGAACAAGCAAAACTATCGCTTCTGGGGCACCGAAAATCCACGAGTGATGCACGAGGAGCCATTATACGCGCTTAAAGTTCACGCTGGAAGAGTCATCGGACCATTTTTTTTCGAAAACCCCGCTGGCCATACGACAACAGTGGACGGTACGCGCTATAGGGTCATGTTGACCGAGTTTTTTCTGTTGCAATTAGGACTAGAGGATACGTGGTTCTAACAGGACGGAGGAACGCCACACACTGCGCGAGCCTCAACCGATATTCTAAAAGCGGCGTTCCTGGGTCGCCTCATCTCTTGTTTTCGCAATTTGCTCTGGCCCGCAAGATTGCCCGATTTAACAGTTCTAGCCTTTTCTTGTGGGGTTTTTTAAGTCCCGTGTTTACGTGAACAAGCCCGAGACTCTGGAAGCCCTCAAGGACAACATTCGGCAAGAGTGCGAGAATCTGTCACTCGAAGTTCTCGCCAAAGTGATGAAAAATGCCATAAAACGAGCCCGTATGGCAATCAATTGTGACGGCGCCCATTTGGTTGATACCATCTCGACTGACCAGTAAAATTCTAAAACTTCAAATAAAATAATCAAAAAACCGAATCAAAGTTCGGATGACTTCTTTTGGCCCATCTTGTATTGAAACCTTTGCAGAGTTTAGTTTTTTAGTCTATGACATCACATATGACATCTTTGTTTTGCCTTTGATGTTTATTTTTACCATTATTGCCTATTTATTGTTAGTTTAACTCCTTATATCATTGATTTTTTTTCATTCATACTCAAATAATTAAAATAAAAAGTTAGCAAGATTTTTATTTGTATTGAAGTTGTGTAGTATACTTTTCGAAGAAAAGGACGACTCGGGAATTGACTTTCGTGCCGTTTAATCTGTATTAAACTTTTTTTCTACATTGAGATTAATGTTACGGTACTTTTTAGATACCTAATTGTACTGAAAATATAATTTAGAATAAAACAGAGTAAAATAAAACCTTGTTGCAAAGCTACCATTTTCTTACTGTGAGGAACAAAAATCAAAAGAATCATACAATAGCGTTATCTATGTTTATGTCCATTATTGTTTAATTAATCTTTTAATTTTGTCATCGTTTGTCGCAAAAAAAATTGTCACTATTGAATGGGGTGACTTTGGTTATGAAATCTTATGATGTGTTGACTAACAATAAAGTACTTCATCATCTCCCAAAATTAACTTTTCGAATATACATGGCATATGACCATTAAGTCAACCCCTTCTTCAAGAAAATTATTAAAGTAAAACAACCTTACATGTCGTACGGATGTCTACATAGTATCAAGATGTATACACCATTGGAATACTTATAAGATCGTGGATGTGAATTGAATACCTTCAAAATGAATGAAGTAGTCATTTCGGGATTGCAGTAGTTTTTTTTTTAAATTAGGGTAACTCTAGTTTTACTTTGTAAGGAATGAAATACTTAAATAAACCAATATAGAATATTTGATTCACATCTGCCAGTTATACCAGAAAAGAGTGACACCAAGACTTAGGTGATCTGATGACCCAACCGCAAGATGAACCAGATCAACCTATGCGGGTTTCGATTGCTTTTTTCATGTTCTTAGGGTTCCGCCTTAATCGTTTCTAAGTAAGTAGGTAACGAGATACCACCCTTTCTTAATTTATTTTTATTTTTTCCTAATCCTTTAGTTTTGGTTGCTACACGTTCTGGCGTTGTTAGACATTCTGATCAGGATTCAAAGCAAACTGAACCTTTAGCTACTTTTGAATCCGACGTTTTTTTTCCTGTTTTAAGGTGGGTTATTTAACAATACTTTTTTAGACTAGCATTGTGGAAAGTTATGTTTTGGTTTCTAATAAATTTATTGTTATATTTATAAAATTCCGGGAACTGACAAACAAATTAAATTTAAACAAACAAAAGCCACCTTAAAGTGTAAAACAAGCGATTACCATCAGAATGTGATTGAGTTTATGCTTAAGTTTACTTCAGAACCATTTCAAATAATTATGGGTGTATTACGAAAACATAAGAAGTTTTTTGGTAAAATACCACATAAGTTACAACTTAAAACTTAAAAAACGGTATCATGATATTTTTTGCAAAGCTATGTTTAAAGAACATTCTTCAAATTTATTAGTTAAATAAGTTACAAATTAATAAAAATTAAATAAATACAAGGTAATAAAAATTTGAAAGGTTTTAAAATAAAATAAATCAAAAATTTCCTCCAAAGCATTCTCCTTGGGAATGGTTCCTAAAATGGAAGCAGCGTTACCTCTCTGGATTGCTAAGCTAATTCTTTGTTTAATATAACTGCCAGCCTGAGGAATACCAGATTGATTTATAACCATTTGTGATATGGAGGAAAAGATGTTTTGCGTCAGCAATCCAAGAGCCAAGAGTTTCAACAACAAATGCACAAAAAATTATTTTTAATTGTTTTATATTTGTTGTGTTTTGCAGATTATGCTAAATTAGCAGCAGAACAGGGGAGAAGTGTTGAAGAGGTTAAATATGAAGCAGCTACCGTATCGACGCATGTGACATCCCACACTAAAGCTTTCCTTGTACTTCAACAAATCAAAGACAAACCATCGGGACGTTTACCGTCATCATGGAATAATTTTGATGGTTCCAAAATACAAGGAATTTCAGCTCAAGTCAAAGCTCGTTCTAAAATATCATTATTGTTGTTGTGCCGAGAAAACCTATCATAACTTTTATTACAAGATAGACCATGATGACCAAGAGTATCAACTTTAGAAACACAACGACAAGTGTGTGGTTGGCAAATATTAGTTCCAATTCTAAAGGATGTGACAATTTGAAGAGTTTGTTTATCTAACAATGTTCCTAATTGAAGAAGATGGGATTGCTGATTCTGACGGTTGGGCACTGCCAAGTAAAATAGCTTCAGTATCTCAAAGTTATTTGAAAAAATTGATTCAATAACATTAGCAGAAGCGTGAGTAGAAGTAAGAAAAGATGAAATGGCGATATCACTGACACAACGGATTCCTAAACCACCAAATGAAACAAGTAGTGATTCATGTGTCCAAGACGAAGTAGTAAATTTAATGTTCAAAATGTCTATTAAGGAATTACTAATTTTATCATCAAAAACTTTTCAAACATCTTTTAATTTCCAGGAAGGACAACAAAGCAAAAGATAATTAAGTTTGGGATTCCAAAAACAACGACGCAACAAAAAAAGAGCCATATGTGGATTAATGTTTCGAATATTATCTGATAATCAGTTAAAGCAGCACCAAGAATTAATAAATTACTATTGCCAACAAGACGAATATCAGGAATTAATGTCTCAAAAATAGAAACTACATTAATTGATTTAATTTGTTAAATTTTTTACAAAAAACAACTCGCATTTTGAAAATATATGAAAAATATGGGTTAATAATATTTTTTACACGATCAAGCGTAAAATTGACTTTTTAACCCCATTTTGGGCGTAAAGTAGAACATTTTGCCCGAGGGCTTAAAAGTGTTACTTTTGAGCCCATGTGGCTTTGGTTTTTAAATCGTTAAAATTGATCTAATGTATTGCTGGATGCAACCAAATCGCCATTATTGGTGTATATTGTATTGACTATTCTGTAATCAACTTTAACAATATTGTAATGATTGATACGTTTGTTAAAAAACTGTACTCCGTAAACGTTTATGTGCAATTGCACTTCACACTTCACAGTGCTTCTATTTCACTGCATGAATGCAGCCATCCCTTCTTAAAACTTTAGTAGTGTAATCTCCTTAACCTAACCTTAATCATTTTTCTTCTACTTTTCCCTTCCTTTATTTTCTATTTGCTTATTTTAGTCCTGTTATCGCTGGTTCTCTATGATTTTACTCTGTATGACAAAACAGTTTTTATAAGGCTAAACACATTTCGAAATCTTTGTTTCGTTGTAAGCATAAAATAAGTGTGAATTTATTATTAATACTCTGCTCGTATTTTAGATTAACAACATGTGGAATTCAATTCAAATAAGGTCGTTTATTTCAAAACATAGGCCAGACTAGACCTTCACAATCATTAAAACAGACCCTAAATTGTCAATGTCGTCAATGGATAGCTGCGACAATTCCTCTCTGCGGCAAGTCCCAGCAATTCCAATGATTAAAGCCACCTAATTTTTTATATTATGTTAGATATATTATTATTAATCAAAACAATTTACTTACTTTCATCATAAAAAATCTATTATTTGGAGATTCTATAATAAATTTTAAAATTTGTCCCCTTGTTAAAATTTTTAATTTTTTAGGTTTGTATCCGTCCCAATTTCTTTTAGGAATACAGTTACTTTTTTGAAATTGCTTATTTCTAGATTTTCATTAATAGAGACAGCGGCCTTCAACATTGAATAAATCGACCAAGATGTTGATGATTCAAATACGTCTGACTTCTCAAATAAATATGCTAGAAGCACATTTTTTGATGTTTTTGCCCTTTTTCCGAGACACCACTTAATATAATCATCGTAAGTTTTTTAGAAATTTTCAGCAATTTTTGACCTCCTCAAAGGACTAGCGACCACTTCTGGTGGCGTACCTACCAGATATCAAAAAATCTTCCATGTTTTTTGTTAATAATTTGACGCTTGCAATTTACAATATGACAGTCACTGTGAGTGACAAATAAAAGATTGATTATGTAAGGCACTATGATGGTAAATACAGTAGATTAACGCAAAATTTTAAAAAGTTTTACTTTTTTGTATAGAAAATAATGAAACGTGTAAAAAATTTATGTATGCAGCTCGGTCGTAAAAGCTTTGTTTTAGGCCCTCGCTTACTCTCGGGCACAACGTACATTGTCTCTCTGGGCCTAAAACAGCTACTTTACGCCCATGCTACATAAATAACTATTATAGGTATGTAATGAAATCTATCAACGACGAGAAGGTTCGCGGTAATAGAACTGATTTTTTTTATGTTAAAAACTAATGTGGGACCTATTTTTTTTATTTGCGTTATTATTTATGTTTAATTTTTTGTACACTAATTGTCTGATTATATGAAACCCATACAAATTTAAGCAGTTTTATGTAATGTTATTATATTGGAATTATTATGTTTCAGACGTTTCGATGCTCTTCGTTGCCTGAAAACTTATTTCTCAAAACTCTCGTCCATCACAGCTTCATTGGTGAGTGTAATAAATTTTGATGACTTTGTGTAACATAAAGAGTTAGTTTGGATTGGAAAAAATCATTTTCTTGTAATTTCAGCAAAAGATATACTACGAATATTTGTGATATCATCATTCAAAATAATCTATTTTGCAAAAACACCCAATTATTCTTAATAAATTACAAACAAGTTGTTTATTAGTCAATTTGGGTTTTTTTATCTCACATTAAATAAAAGTATAACAACAAGAGCATTCTATAAAACTTGCTCATAAAAATCATCAACTTAAAAAAAAATAGGAAACTTCGTTCTATCTTCCAATAGAGAAACAAGAAAATGTAGGTGCAACTAGCAAGGAATTTTTTGAATATGCAATTGCGCCGTATAAATTGATGAAAATATTTTTTTATACCAATAGAATAGATGATCTTTGAAACAACCTCTGATTCACTCACTTGTTCTGCTAAAATTCCCGTATTTGTTTAATACGTAGATTAAATCCGACACGTGTATTAGAAAAATGTATCGTCACACCTACTTGCATAACAAGACAATGCATTTGATCCAGTTCCATTAGCAATTATAAAACTGGCATCCATCATAAAGACTCAACTAGTTAAAGTAGACGCGCACATACTTGAACAATATTTCATTTGACGTCTAAACATTGAAAATACCATATTTGTATAAATAAACAGTTGTACAAATCGTGAATTTATCAAATATTACTTGAAATTATATAAAATGGTAATATATGCATTTGTAAGGAAAGATTATTTGCAATCGACTATTTTACAAAATGATCTTCCTCAGCAATAATTTAAACGATAAATAATAAAGTAGTTGTGGTATAATAAAAATATTTGATATTAATTTGCATACACAAAACTATTTAAAAATAGAAAGGCGTTTATGTTTTTTTATTATGATTAACATGTTTTGTTTACCTTAATAAAATAATTCTATAGAATTATGTGAAAGTAATTTTATTGTGCTTATGGTTTAGCGCGATTGGTAAAAATGGCAATTAGATTAATATGTTTGTGCAATAGCACAACTATGTAACCAACAAAATTTAACATTTTTAATTAATTAAATTAATGAAAGAATGGTGGATTATGAAAATGATATTTGTTCGGTGAAAATTATGCAAATTTTTAGAATAATTGTTTACTAAATTATATTAATACAAATATCCTATGTATTTTTGTTGTATAATAAATTGTACTGTTGCAGTTCTAATTCAATCATTTTGTATGAAAAAGACCTGCTACTTTTTTTTACTAAAATGATTTTTACTGAATATGTATAATTTTTTTTAATTGTGCGACAAAAAATAAGAATTCAAAAAGTAAGATTTCGTTAGTTAATGTTTTGCGTTGATAAAACATTTTTTTTTATTTTATTAGGTGTGTACTTAATTAGTTATAAGCAGAGTAAATCCTTCGCAGGTTCAAATCTTGCGTAAGAAGACAACAATATGCCAAAATAAAAAGAAACATTAATCCAAATGCTTAAGGCAGATTCCGTAATCAGATCTCGGCCCAATCTTATTTACATTATTTATCAGCACGACATAGGTAACTGGAGAGATAGGGGGCGGCTTGTAAGACAAGAATTTGTTGAAACTTAATAAGTCAATAAAACATCAAAGAGTCACATAATTCACAGGATTGAATGCTACTTTTTCAAATTTTTTAATTTAATTTTAATTAAATCCGTAATATTTTAAGAAAGCTCAATATGTGGTAGCCATGACAGACAATCTAAAATCCTGCGTTAGTGCAATTCAGCCGATTTATGAAGTTCACAGCTGGAAAAATTGCAGATCTTATTGCCCTGTTTTCAGATAACAGCAGTCTCTAGGACGCAGATGCCCTCGTTTCAGAAATGACAGTTGTATATGATCTCGATTGGCTGATGTAGCTACAATTAAAAATGATGTTGAAGTTGACAAATCGGTCAAATCGATTAGCCATAACTGACTCTGTTACGGCCAGTTCCATAATGAAAGCAAAGCCTTATTTAAACTCAAAAAGGAGACTTTACTCAAAAAGTGGGTTCATAATGTACGTTGTAAAGTTAAAGTTAATCCTTTAAGTTAAAGTACGGAATTTGACCCTTTTGCCTAGAAAAAGCTAGCTTTTCTAGATTAACAGCCAATTGGATTCGACTATTACGCCAAGTTTGACGATCATTTCCGATGAGTCACGTTGACTGTTCACTGTCAGAGACGTATCAGCGACTAAAGTAACCCCAAATTTCAAATATTTGTTTGCACCACGTGATAGAAGAAAATGTCTACAAAGGAAAATAAAAAAGGTAGTTCTATTTTCTACTGAAGATCAGTTGCAATTATTGCAACTGGTCTTAAAAGAGGAAGAGATCATTGAAAATAAGACGACCAATAAAGTCGCAAGGCGGTTTTAAAATTATCTATATATACTGGGTGAGTTGGGAGGAGCGCACCAAACTCTAAGAGTGTATTATACACGTGAAAATAGTGTAAAAAAACGCTTATGCGATTCTCATTTGTTTTCAAGTTATGGCGTAATTAAAAATCTTCATCTAGCTTTCCACTTATTATCTGAATTTTAACATTATCAAAATATGCCATGTTCGAGACTCAAAGACATTTGATAATTCTGACGTTTTGATGAACTGTCAATGTACAGTGAACAGTAACTGAACGTTTAATTTCGAATTTATGTGATTGTTAGTGTTGCAAATGCCAGATACTTATTCAAATTTAGAATATGCAAATATGGTGTTTGTTTATGGTTTCTGTAATGGAAATGCTACAGCTGCTGCTGAAGAATATTGTCAACGTTTTCCACACCAAAGACATCTTGATAAAACGTATTTATTAGAGTTTTCAACAAATTTTGCGAGACTGGTAAGCTTCCCAGTGCAAACATAAAATCTGAACGCGCTACTCGACAAGGTTTTGTAGAAGTAGAAAATATTCTGCATCTAGTAGAAGAAGATGCAACTACTCAGCTCACGGAGAATTGCCACTCAATTGGGAATTCTACAAAAAAGAGTGATAAACACACTCCACGAGCAAGGTTTATATCCTTATCACGTACAGAGAGTACAGCACCTACAACCAGAGGATTACGCTAACCGTATGGAGTTTTGTCGGTGGATAAATAATAATCATCGTGTTGTATCGATTATACTCTTTACGGATGAAGCTACATTTACCAGTGATGGCATTAATAATACTCGTAACTATCATGTATGGTCAGACGAAAATCCCCAAGCAACAATCGAAAGCAATTTTCAACATCGGTTTTCTGTGAACGTGTGGTGTGGTATGGTTGACAGTTATTTAATTGTTTTAGTTAGTAATAGATATTTTTGCTCCCTCAAAGTCACTCTTTTTGGTAGTTAAAGTGTATACTTTTTTGATACACTTGCTTAACTACTAATCATACATTGGAAGTCCCGATCTTTTATCAAAAAAAACAAAATTTGGTCAAAAGTAAATCGCATAAGAATAGGCTATTCAAAATGCAACTCTATGTTGTTCAACTGGGGTGCGATTTCTAATCCAAATTGTGACTGTGAAACGAACCAGAAACCGTTACACATATTGTGGAGGATTGTCAATTAACGAAGTTTAAAGGAGGGTTTCCAAACATTCATAATTTAACGGATGAAGCAGTATTATGGCTTATGAAACTGAAAGACATCTGAAGTTCAGCAATGTTTTGTATTCTTGTATTGATTATCTGTTTTTCTATTATTTTGTTTTGCTATTTCTTTAACATACTATTTTTTTCGTCATTGTCATGACTGGCGCTTGGACCGGTCCATTATATATCGTCATGCAATGGCTGTACTGTTATATTTTATGTCCTTATTTACCTTCTATAATGTTTACATGTGAATACTAGGGTAGGTAAGGGTTGTCATGTTTAAGTTTTAGTGGTTTTCCTAAACCTTGAAGTAAATACTTTGCCAAGACGAACTAATCAACTATTACACACGGTTTCGTCACCACACTATACAGGTTTATACTAATCTTCTGGGGCAATATACATAACACTTACATTACAATACAATATTTGAATAATGCACCATACGAATAAATAAATAAATACATTTTTAGAGATTAAAGGATTCTTTTGATAATTAAAAATGTTCTTTTGTCAGAAGATATCTAAGTTACTATTATAATCCATAAAGAACTTTTTTTTAGACTTGTCCGCTAACAGAAAAATGCTTTTTATTCATTATAAGTTTATTCTTTATTTATGTCTTGCTCAAGGCTTATACACGTCTGGGATTAATAACAGTTACAGTACATACATGCAAGTAGTATAAACACAAACACAATAATGTATACTATAGAACAGAGTCGTTTAAAAACTCTTCGTAACTATAATACGTTTTACTTAATAATAAGTAAAATTCAATCATCAAAAGATAACGTAATAAACGTGTCTTCGAGGAATGTTTGCTGAATTATTAATGTCGGTTACGTCTTAACGTGTGCATGTTATCATAAGAATTACCGAAACTACATTTTTTATTCTAGGCTATTGAATTAAATTCTATATAGTTTGTGCAATTAAGTGTTGGCAGTTACGCACTGAACAAATTTTCGTGAATACTTTACAATTTTATTAATTATAAAACGTTTTTTCTTCCTTTTTTATTGAATTTATTATTTTGCCAGGGAAGTATGATACTTCTGGACCTTTTGTTAATGGAAGAGCACTTTTAACCTAAAAACAACCAGTTCCAGCAAATGGCTGGAACTCTTATACCATTTAAAAAGTAAACAATAACGACTAAAAAATTTCTACTTAGGAACTACAAAAAAATGTAATCACTAAAAGGCATAATTTTAGTAACTAAAAAATAAAGTATTTGAGACTATAGACATATGAATTGATAGTCGAATATTAACAAGCAGTTTTGTAGTGACTAAAAGGATCGTCCTAAAAGGTATCATTCTTTGTAGCTAAAGGACAACCTTGATGGAGCCTATTGTGTGCAGATTTTTTATAGTATATTTCTATAGATGACTAAAAGAACTTTCTTGGATAAGAATTCTGTGAGTATTAAATATTTACCAAATATCTGTTAAACCCATGTACTTATATCATTGTTAATAGATTGGCATCTTGGTTGACATCGAAAGAAACACACCGACTACATCAGGTGCTCATCCATCAGATGTGGAAAAACAGGTTATACTTACTCTGGACCCTTCTGGAAAATACCATAAAACTATATTTTTATAAACAAGGTGTGAATGACTTAAACACTAAAACAGCAGTGGAAATTAAAGAGACAGATGAGAAACTGCGTATAGAGGAACATGCAAAGAGAATGGGACTTTTAGAATTAGAAATTTTATATAAAAATAAGAACTTAACATATAACTGTTAAAATTCTACGTTAATAAAGTTTCTTTGCAACCTAGCAATAATCTTCTAACATTTCTACCACCTAATAAGTTATGATTCTGTACTACTGAGCATTTTCATGGTCATCTTCAATATTTTCAATGTCTTCAAACCATTTTTCGGGAAATATATTATTCACTTCTACCGTAATATTATGTAATACTGCAGTGGCAACAATAATGTCCACATTTGTTCTAAATTGAACCCTCATTTTACGTGATCAAATTGAACATTTTTTTTTCCATTTCTACATTTCTAGTTTTCAATATAGATTCATTGTACAAGTTGTCCTCGCGAGTATGGGTTTCTTGAAGGTTAGTCATGAGTTAGGGTTCGATTGCATATCCACTGTCACCAATGAGCATAAATATTTGATACCAACCACCCCTAAAGTCTTTTTAACATGACTGTTATTAAAAATAGTTTGATCATGGTTCGAGCTTGACCACCGAGCAGCAATAATATTCCGAACCTTTAAATTGCACATTCAAAGCAAAATATCCTTTTCTGGATCTAAATATTTCGGCGTCCTCGGGGACTCCATTTTAATAAGGGAGCAATCGATGGCTCTAATCACTCGAGGAAATCATAAAATTCCTGGGCAGCTTGCTGCATTCTCTCATTGTTTTCGTACATTCGTATGTAATGTGGACAGCAATTGCTCTTGTAACCCTTTTAGCAATTCGACAGGCAGATGTCTTTGACACTCCGACAAAGTTTCCAGCAGAAATCAACATACTTCCCGTTGCATAAAATCTTCAATCAGCAACAATCGCTTGGACGAATAGCTTATTTAATATGTATAACTTGAATTAAATAAACGTACCTATTTGTTGGGAAAGATAATAAATGTAGGCGTTAGCAAAAATTTAACTGTTGGTTTGTTAACCAAAATCTCTCAAAAAATTCGAAATCATCGTATTCCTCCATACAATTTTTTCTCTTCCGATAACATTTTACTCTTCGAATGGGAAAAACTTCTTCATCTTTTGTTGAACTGGAGGAACTTTCTGTTACGTTATTCATCTTGTGTAATTTGATAACATTCTTTTTATCGATGCATATGTATCAATAAGTAAACCATAAACAACAGAATAATACAATGTGAATTCTGTGGAATTTCAAAAGAACATAACCTAACATACGTCTTATGATGACTAAAAATTGAATCTCGCGCCAGAATGTATATGCTGATTGGTTAAAAATTTAAACGAGACGGTGTCTAACATTACATTATGATGTACTTATTTTGGTGCCAACCTAACGAATTTTAAATAAAGTAAACTTTTTTAGCAGTTGCCTGCATAGTTTTTTCAAACCAGTCGAGGTTTAAAGGTTAAAATCGACTTTCTGACAAAGTCGACTTTAAATAAAGCTTCTATTTTGTCAAGTTTATGGAACCGGCCGTTACAGTAGCATGGAACGAACGGACTTTTAGTAAAATAAAATTGGTTAATAGTTATGTACATTAGAGTGGGGAAAGTAGAATTTTACAGCCGAAGGGCGAGTTCCTCATTAGCTGGAGCGCCGTAAAATTACTTTACGTAGGAAATTTGTATAATATTTTTTGGCGGACGATCATCATCAAAAAGTAAAAAAAGAACAAAATGATTTCTACTTATTTTAAGTAGACCTGGCTGTTTAATCATTTTGACATACACTTCCTAATATGTGTCAGTTCATTTGTTTAACTGACGTATAGATGGCGCCATCAATAACATTATCAATAAAAAAATTAAATGCGCCCCTATTGTGTACTTATCGTTCAAGTATAGTGTAAAGCAAATTTTTTAAAATCAATTTATCGGATTTTATACTTAGTTTATTTTTAAAACGTTCCTAAATAGCAGATCAATCAGCCATTACTTTACCGCATAGTAGCCGTACTTTACCAAACTGTGTACAAAAATCAAATTTCAAGACAAGTGTAAACAACTGAAAAATGTGCTTTACAGTTCAGGAGGCCAAAAAAACTATTTAAGATCGACAATAACAGAATCCTGACTGAAATCTCATGATTCTCGCATGCAAAAAAGATGCCGTCGACAAGCTTGAATCGAAGAAGATATGAAAGACTAGACTCAGTTAAAAACAGGAGAATTAGGATAAATCCATAACGGTAAACTCGTAGCGAATCAGGGGTAAATTTAGTACAAATGGTAAAGCAAATGTTTAACTTGGACTAGTTATATAGTCCATGTAAACTGCTTGAGACAAACCTAAATACAAACATATCTAATGCAAAAATTATTTTTTTTTTTAATAACGATTTCAAAGAATTGTTGTAAACACACATAAATATTTTTACAAAATAAAGTACCGTACACAATCAAACGTGATATTTATTTGCAATGCTGTTGGTACTCACTACAATCTAGATTTTATTAGTTTTAAATTCACATACCGTTTCATTGGTATAACTAGTGTACCTTATGAGATAATTTTGAAAATTTTTGATAACATCACTTGGTTTTAGGATTAGATGCACACAATAGATCTAAATTTAAATTCAAATACGCTTTTTTTTTAAAGAATTTTTTAAATATAAACGTTAATACAAATTCTGATCTTAGATCTGAAGCCATGATATGAGCATCACTAAATAAGGTATATTAGTATGTCTCACTATAAGTAAGTTATTTGTCAATTACCATTTGCACTGGTGTAGATGAGGTGGTATTGGCGCACCCAACTCACGTAGTCCATTCACACGCCAGTCTTCCTTCGAAGTGACGCCAAAAGAGGCGCAATTCTTAAACGTTTTAGTACTACTCGTATGTTGAAATATCCAAAAAAATCGCACTTTAAACGATTACTTTCCTTAATTCTAAATCACATTAACAACCTTGAATTAATTAATTTTTCCTGTTAGTAATTTGAATATAAATTTTGGGCGACACAATTCCCGTTACCAACATGATTTCGTCAGAGTTTTTATTAAAAAAAAACACCAACAACATTTGCATAATACAACATGGTCTAGTTATGCATATTTAAATTTGAAAAAAATTGCATTTCTTCTTTAAACGACAAATATTAAACAAAATAAAAAACAATCCACCAAAATTTTCTCACACTATTTTGGAAAAAGTAAAATTTGAATAGCAGGAAACAACAACATTCAAATAAGAACCCGAATTGGTCATAGTTAATCGAGTCGTTGTATTTTAAAATATATGTTAATCAGTTGTGTGAATATTCTTTAAAAAAAAAATGTATGTAGTAAAATTAATTTTTCGTAAACCCACTAACAAAAGAAGGCGAATTATTTTGTTTATATACAAACTTATAAAAATAAATTAAGACATTTGTTTTGAAACTATTCAAAACCGAGTATAAACCTTAACATCATACGTAAGATCGTAAATTAACATTAATGAACTTGATATTGATAAAACAATCTATATGAGACCACTTTTACTTTAGTTGCATAAATGACAACTTACTAATAGAACTAGTTTGTAATAACATTAAATTAACGTAGACTACTAGACATAACGTTATCTCTTTATCTAATAATAAATTTTTATTACGTACATTCCAAATTTGGCGAGACTTGGCTTAAGTTACAATTATAATTAGTATACATTTACATTTAAACGATTGCAAATGACACTAAAAACAGTCTAAGAATTTTTGTTTTTAGTCTGACGATTATATTGCTATAAATTTACATATTGCATAACATTTTTAAAATTTTTATCTGAATATTAACTGTTTCTGATATATATGTTATATCGTTCACCTCACGCTGATATTTATGGGCTACTCTGATTCTTGCTTAGCATTCAAATTGTGGTGATATGGAATTAGTGTAATAATACTCACTGAAAAAGATTTAAAAACTTTTCGGATTGCATTTGAATAGATAAGAAAATGAAAGTGAAAATATTAAGGTGTTTATTCTATTTTACTTAATTGGAAATATTATCGAAAAACGTGGGTTAGCGTTGAGACATTGAAATAAACTATAAGAAACACTTACCTTAACATATAAATCTAAATGTACTGGTTAAAAGTGAGGTAAGCATAAAATGAACCACATTTATTTTTTAATTAGTTTATAATAACTAATCGGTATCGATGAACTAATAATTGCGCCCTTTCTTATTTGTTTTGGTGCAATTAATTTCAATGCTCTATTGATGCATTAATAGCGTGCGTTAATGGGATCAATTAACGCACTATGTTATTAGTAATTTGTTTCAATAAAATTAGGACGATTTTTTAATTGCGACAAATAATCAAACCTGTTGCACGCACTCTACTTAATATTACAACTAATATAGTTTTTTATGATATTATTATTATTATTATTAATAAAATGGGGGAGTGAGTAATGAAGTCGATTAGTCTTCTATTTGTTAGATGTAGTAATTCTCTCTCCTTAATAAGGGTATTTCCCAGATATCTTATTCAAGTCCGGGCACTTCATGATGATGTGTTCTATCATTTCCAGCTCATCACCACAGTCTCTGCATGAGTCATCATCCGACAGTCTCATATGTCTTAGGTGATATCTAGATTGAATGTGTCAATTACCTCCTTCCCTTTTTTTGTTTGAGTTGAGGAATTTCTTTTAATGTTTTAGACCTGCTTTTGTATTCCAGATACTGTTGATTTATTTTTTCCCCAGATGGAAATAATATTCTGAAAGTTCCTATGTCCTAAGGCCGTTAGAGATGATCCTATAAAAGGTATAGTTCGTTACCTGTTATTCCTTAACGCCCTAGCACCCAGACATGCTTAACTTTATTCTTATCCGCTAGTTGATTTAAGAATTAATAGCACTCGTAAAACCTTTTAGATTTCAGGCTGATGCCTTGCACAGCTTTGAATGCCGCTTGGCTGTCCGACATGATGCTTATTCTCTGTCCGCATCGGTTTTTGGTAATTCTATGTGAATGGCATGTAGTTCTACTTGGAAGATCGTGGCGTTATCATCAAATAATACGTGTTTTTTAAATCTCTGTGTGGCTTGTTTAGACGCCGCTATTTCAACGCTGACATCTCGACACCGCCTCTTATACGCAAAATTACCTTGACGCAGGATCATCTCTACGCCAGCTCATCTCGAAACGAGCTCAAGTCGACGTGAGACCATCTCGATGCAAAACTATAATTGTTCTAATATGTGTTAGGGATGTTTTTCTTGTATTTTCAGTTTGTTTGTAATTTGGCGACAACTGCAAACAACGCATGTGATCGATTTATATCAAGAGCAGATTATTAATTATAATAATAAATAAACTTAAAATTAATGTTTAATAAATAAGTAGTTTAACAAAACTTAGTGTATCTAGTATCTGCAGATCTAGAAAAAAACTCGAAAAAAACTGGGAATCAAAAGCCGGGGTAAAAATAGGTGCGGAAAAAAGCATCCATATCGATTAAGATATGAAAAATGTTGAATAACATTTGTTTAAAAAATATAAAATAATTGTTCATACAGAATATTAATTAAGTACGTAGCCAATCTTTAGAGGTTATTAGTTAAGAAATTTTAAGTGAATTTTATCTTAAACGGGTTTATTTTATTATAAAGAAATAAATTTGCATTGCGATGAGCTTGCATCGAGATGATCTTGCGCCAAGATTAGTTCGCGTCAAAGCGGCGTGGTAGCGATGGTGGCGTCAAAGTAGCCTCGTCGAAATAAGCTGCTTCGTTTAAATTTTGGTCTTACCACTCCACACTCCGCACAATTTTTCATTTTGGGTCCATCCGTAAACCACCTTTATGAGTCTTTCCGCACACATTCAGTTCTTTGGTGTTAGTAATTCAAACACATTTCTGGGTTCATCTGATTGTTCATTGGGGATCCAAACCAAGCAGAATTTCCATCGCGGCTGTGGGTGTTGTTCTCATGGCAACTATGGTGCTTAGGTATACCAACCTCTGCACTTTTGTCAGCTTTGCTGGTTTTGTTAGTTGTGTTCGACAAGTGACTATTCCATGTCCGTTTTTAGTATGAAGTCACCCCCAGGTATTTTACATATTCAGAGAGTACCATGTAGTTGGAACTTAAGGATGTTTAGGTTACTTCGTTTCGTAAATGGTATGCAAACGTCATCAACGGCCGTTTTTTCGATGTCTGGCTCTTTCCGTCGTCATTACGTCTCACTGCTCCTCCACACTTTTTTATTGTTCGTTTTTTACTTTAGAAGACGGTTTAGGTTGTTTCGATACCTTGAGGTGGCAGCCGGTTTGTTTTCGGTAGTTACGGATTGCTTTTTCTGCAACGGTTTTTATTTTTTCCTTCCTTTAGCCGTAAATGTTACCGTGGCGGCCGCTTTCTTTGCCGTGTTTTTTGGCCGGAGCCTTGGCAAAATCTGCGGGCCAAAGGCAATTTAGCTGAAGACGCCTGTTTCCCCCCTTTCCTACATATGACCGGGTCAAAGAAGTCTTGTCGTTTAAACCGGCGCCGGGTATCTTGAACAAACCGCTCGCCTCCTTTCCTTTGTACGAGGGCGGTTTTAGTTTTATTTGGATTTACGCTCAGACCTTCTTTAAGACACCAGTTTAGTTTAGTCTGATAGCGTCTAAGAGAATGAGTCATTGAGTTTTCTATGTTCATAAAAGTTATTAAGGCTATCTCCTTTGATTCATGTGCTCCCTTAGTTGTGACTAGTTTCCCCCAATTATCATGAGCATAAATGAAGAGAGAATGATTGGTTGATACGATTCAGGCGTGTCAAGGATTTGTCGCCTATCTTGTGTATGAATATGATTTTCTTCCATATGCTAGGAACATGGCCATATAGCAAACTGCATCTAAATACTTTGATCAGTATTGCAATTAATGATGTCCTACCCTTGTTGAATGAGAGCAGGAAATATGCTCTGGGCCTGGAAACTTAAAAAGCTTCAAGAACTCTATAGCCTAAATAATATTTTTATGTAATGCTATTCTAATAATTAGGACTATTTTGACTTCTGCTCTGCTCCCTATGTTCCCTCTATTCTCTCCCTACTATTTGTATGTCAAATTTTTTTTGTCTGGGTATCATATCTATCCTAAACACTAACCCTTGTCGCATCAAATCTTTGATGTTTGTTAATTAAACAATTTTAGAGTAAATACCAGAAAAATAAAAAAAATAGTTTAAAGAAGTGTGTCACAATTTCTTTTTGTCACATACAGATATATTCAGCCGATTTGTAAACTTTGTCTTCGTGCGATAAAAAGTCTTATTGTATCACTTGTTTTTCAATATTTTATTTTGTATTTTGCAATATTTATAGCTTCCATATTGTAGACGATACCGAAAAAGAACTCCTTTCTATACTGTTTTAGAATAACTTAAATCTTCCATTTAAAATTTTATAAATTTTAGTTTTAAAAAAACGAGTTGATCAAAATGTTAATATTTACATCTTGAAAAAGTTAAAGCAAATTTTGGCTAAGTTTGCATTTAAATTTTTAATTTTTACCTATAAACGTACGCGAAACCAACAAGTCAACGTAGACGTATACAGCCGTGGAGGTTAGCAACCACGCCAGACCCAAAACACATGGTGTTAAATATTAGACTATTTTTACGGTAACATAATAAGTTCTTCAAAATGGAAATGTGGTATTAAGGCCTCTGCCCACTACAACGTATCATACAGGGACCGTAAAAGGATGGTATCAGACATGAAAAGCAACACGATACGCTTACCTATGCCCACTGAAATGGATCTGTGTCCGTATTTGTCCCGTATGATGCCCATATGCAACCTGCACAATTGGTATGATGCCAAATCCACCAAAATAGGAAGCCGTTTCATTCTTGAGTGGGTATTGGTGTTGCATAGACGTCTTGGGAGTGCTATCAAATTTTGAAATAATAAAATAGGTATGGCTATTAGAAAATTAACTGTTAGACAACTGGCAATTATTGTCGTACTATTGGATGAGAAAGAAAAAGAGAACAAAAATAACACTTGCCGCTGCTGGATTCACAATTCCATAAAAAAATGAAAAACTGAAGGAGAATATTGGACATTATTCAGACACTTAGTTGAAGATGAAGACAAATGTTGGTAATATTTCCGAATGTCTACATTCCAATTTAATGTGTTGCTGAAAAAAATTGACAATGACATTGTCAAAAGAAATACCAACTTTAGAGAACGTCTGTCTTCTAAAGAAAAGCTTGCTATGTGTTTACGGTAAGTAAAACAACTTTGAATACATTTTAAATCAAACCTATCACTATCAAATTGTACTCGTATGTACCTATTCAAAAGTATTTTCTGACTCTGCCCACTACAACTGTGCCCAATCGTTACTAGACGTATCCCAAGTCTCAGGAGACGTAAGCATGGGTGTAGAATGTTTAAATGCATGAAAAAGTGGATGCTGGAGATGGAGTGTATGCATAGGTAGGTGGTGCGAGCTGCTGTAACTCCATTTCGGAAACTAACGTAAATATTTAATTTTTTGCCATTGCTTGTAGGTAAGGTGGAAACTTTTTTACTGTTTCTGACATATTTAAAAAGAAACGATCTAATTCATCGTGTTCACGTTGTTGTGGAATATTTCTTTGCTTGTTTAATAATCTAGACATCAACACAGCGGATGGTGAATGTAAAAGTAACTTTAGCTTTTTAATTGCCCTTGCCTTTTTTGCTTGATTCTGTTGTGGTTGTGAGGGTTTATTATAGACAATAGTGTTATCATAGTTCCGGAACAGTCACAACCGCAGCATCAGTACTGTTGATCTCATTGTCGGTATGGTTCTGGACTTCACTTACAGCATCTTCGTTCTGAAAGTCTTCATCATCGCTTGTCAGCTCAACGGACAAAAACGAAGCTAGAAATGACATTTCAACCTCATATTTCCATTTTTTAATTTTTTTTGAGGTCTGTCCTGTTTTGCTTTTTCTCTTATTTAATTCCCTTCTGTATGAACCCCTTAGCCCTTGCCACTTTTGTTTACAAACTGCAGCTGTAAAAAATAATTATTAATAACTAATACATACATACTACGTGTGTTACGCACTAAAACACACTATTAATAAATACATATCAGCCTTTAATTTAGCAAAAAATACGTAATCATAAATACAGAAAACATTACTAAATAATAATTAATATTTTGTTTTCAGGTATTTGGCAACTGGTGATTCGTTTACAACCATTGCTTTTAGCCATCGTATGGGAGTTAGTTCTGTGAGGCGTGGTGCCGTGTTGGAAGTTTGTGATGCTATAATAAAAAATATACTGCGAGAAAGTATTCCCACGCCTGGCACAGAAGAATGGAAAAATAATATACAAGAATTCAGGAATAAGTGGAATTTTCCTAATTGTGTAGGTGCTATAGACGAAAAGCTTGTAATTATTCTAGCACTCTCAAACAGTGATTCATTGTACTTTAATTATAAAAAAACCTTTTCTATTGTAAACATCGGTGCTTTCGGCAAATATAGTGATGGTAGTATTTTGTCAAAATCAAAAATGAGCAAAGCTATATTCGAGAATAAATTTAATATTCCAAGTACAAAACTTTTTCCGGGGAGTAATGTAAAGGCACCGTGTGTTATATTGAGAGATGAAGCTTTTCCATTAGAAACTAATCTCTTAAGACCTTATCCATTACAACAGTCAATTAACGATGAGAAGAAACGCCACTTTAACTATCGCCTTTGCCGAGCACAACGTGTAGTAGAAAATGCTTTTGGTATTTTAAGCCAAAAATTTCGTATTTATAATAGACGTTTGCATTTGAAACTTGAATTTGCGGAAAAAGTTGTACTAACAACGTGGATTTTGTATAATTTCATAAGACGCGGAGAAACTACAATTTTTACAAATACTCCTGTGCAGTTAAACAACCTAAGACACCAAGGAGGTAATGCTGTTTCTACCGCTTTTAAAGTACGCCATCAATTTGCGGGTTTCTTTCAAACGGTTCAAGGCCAATTGGACTGGATACCCATGTAATTCAAATAAACAATAAATTTAATAAACATACTTGGTTGTTTTAGTTGTTCCGAAATTTCCTTCCAAGCCATCTCTTTGTTCACGGTATCCATATATTTTGGGTGGTGTAAATTATATACAAACTCATAATTACGTTACATTCTATTAACTTTTCTTCGTCCATTTTACACTGTTTTTACGTGTAGAAGCTTTGAACTAACAACAAGAACAGATCACAAGATAAGCCGTTTACCACGCCTTTTTAACGGTCATCATGCCGTTGTGCAGCACGCGACGGTGTGGTTGGTGGTGGACCGATGTAGTGGGCACAGTCTTATACTTTTCAATACAAAGAATATTTTTTTACCCGACACGTTCCTTTACGGTCATAGTATGATACGTTCTAGTGGGCAGAGGCCTTTACCTTGAATTTTTTTAAGTTTGACCCATGACTGTAAAAGATTCCTCACTTAAGCCTATTTGGCCCCCTTTCCGGCTTTTTTCCCAATTTTTCATTATCGGTCCCGGTGAGATGTACTTTCCTTTATACCTATCGATCTCTTGTGGTTTATAAAATATCTCTACCAACATGTTTTTTGACCAGTCGTCTTTTTTTTAGCCAAAATTACAAATATACGAGTTCACCCATAAGAACCCTTCCATAAACAGCCGTAATTCAGAAAGGAGTCCGGTAAGAATTACATTTTTTATGACATCGTGTTCGGGATGCTTTAAGCTTTAATTTGAGTTTATTTTCGACTACCCAGGTAATTTGCTTTAAACGGCTAAACTATTTTAACTTATGCTTTGGCCAAAAAAGACATCTTCTTGCTTCCAGATTCAAAACAGTAGAAACCACTAACTACAGTTCAAAGTGATGAAGCCACTTGTAAGAAAATTAGTAAATTGAAAAAAGCCGCAATAACAATTTCCAGGTGAACTGATCCGATATCAAGCCCTGATAAAGAAGGATTGGGGCGATGGACCATCACTTCATGCCTTCTTAAAAAAAATTAAAAACTGTTAATAAAATTTTGCCTCGATACACCCGGCCTGGAAACAACAAAATACGAAACAGGCAAAGAAAACGAATAAATCTTGATATGGTGGTACTGACAAAGACGAAACCAAAAGGTAGAGGACAAGAAAAATATGGTACCAAAACAGGAACATGTCAGAAGTGGGGTGGCGATACTTATAAAACATACATTTACGAATGCCATACATACATGAGAAGAAGTGAATGGACCAAATTATGAAAATCAGAGTGAAAATTAGAGGACAACCTATAACAATAAGAGGGACATATGCAATAAACGACGACATTCGTGCTGATGATAAGAAATATTTGGATAACCTATTAAGTGAAGAAATAAAATAATTATCAGAAATTAATTGGAGATTTGAACAGCAGAATGGAAAAAATTCACATTCACCATTTGATGACATCTGCTGTAGTTCATTTGTTTCCTTAAAAATTATTAATTATATAGATCTAGTGCATAATAGCATATAGAATTATAATGTTAACATTTTATTATAATTGTATTGTACTTCAATTTGTTGAAGCAATAATTCTATATACATTTGCAATTCATTATACAAGCATCACAATGTAAATAATTTGTTTATTAATCTTAAATATTAATATACTATTTAAGTACCTACTAGTTTTTCAAACCCAATTTAAACAGAATAAAAACTAGTAATAAAAGTTTTTGTTGTTCGATGCGCAATCTTTTATTTATACAATGAATAATAAATTTTGTAATTAGTTTAGTGAATGTTAAACGTGACTATTACTAACAATCCCGTGTATAAAACATTGCGACAATCAATCTTCTATTCGCCTTAATTGCAAAATATCAATTTACAATCTATTGCAGAAATTATCATTAATCAGTGATTCGTTAATAAACAATAAAAACGTAAGTAGGAAAACAAATTTTTTATACGGTTACCATAAATCACTTAACAATAACGGTAAACACTTACGCAGACGTTATTTTCCGTTATTAAATGTTACTTTTTGGTTTCGAATGAAAAGATATAAAAAAAACTATCCTCTATAATTTCTGAGAGCCATTGAAACTGTGCGTGGAGTTTTGTTATCGTTGAGAATATATCATACTTACGGTTATAATTGGATACAGTCGATGCTTTTGTTTACCTGAAATGAACGGAAAACAACCTGTCTTATGATACTGCAATAGTTTATTTATTACATCCACTTTAAATTTGGGAAAATGTTTCCGTCTTAATTAGATAATTAATTGCCTATTCTTTATATAGTTAGTCTTACAACAATGAACCTTCAAGCTTTGCTACGCATAATTTCTTCGCAATTCTAAATAAAAACACAAAATAAAATGGAATAATTCTTTATTCTTTAATTACCAGGAAGGAAGAAATTTAAAAATCTTTTAAACTTAAAAAATTTTGTGACCTTATAAAACGACCTTTTTCTAGCGAAAACATGATTTTCGTCCCTAGTGAGAGAATAACTCATAACGTTAACTTTCGTCATATACAGACGAAAATAACCTACTAATTTTACCGACGTCTAAGTGCCTGTTATAGCTGCCCTTATTAATCGCCCCAGTTTGAGTTTATTGTATAGTTTCGCTAAATTACCTAAAAATTTTCACCGATATCTAGTTAACATTAATATAAATAATCGATATTTAAATTATAATTATTTAAAATTTAACAGAATCTAATTTGTATAATTTAATTTATTAAAGAATTGTTTACATTATTTTTAAGATTGTTATAGGATTTAAGAAAAAAATTTTAAGTGAAAAATTATTTTTAATTTTATGCTCAAAACTCTAATTTACAATAATATTGAACAAATAATTTAATAAAGTGTAAAACAGATAATTAATTAGGTATTAATTAATCATTTACTACAAACAGTACTACAACTATTAAGTAGGAACTACAAACTGATACATGATAAACTGAAAAAAACTGAAATTTGAAAAGGCTTCCGGAAACACCACTCCCCAACTGATCACCTAGTACGTCTTGAAAATGCTATTCAGGACAGCTTTAGAACTAGACAGGACTTAGTTGCGGTATTTTTCGATTTACAGAAAGCGAACGATATCACATGGAGGTTTGGTATTATGCGAACTCTTTTTGAACGGTAATTTTCAATCCAATCTTTTTTGACCGATCGTACATTCCAAGTAAGAGTAGGAGAGTCACTGTCCTCCTAAAAAACCATACAAAATGGTGTACCTCAAGGATCTCCACTCAAAGTCACACTATTTACTATAGCCGTAAATTGTGTTGGATCTGAACTGGATACCTCAATTAGCAAATGTTTATACGTTGATAATTTTATAATTTTTACGTCTAATAAAACTATACAGTTAATAAAAGCTTTTACTACAGAGAGCTATAGATCAAGTACACATTCACCCTAATTCGATAGGTTTCAAATTTTCTCCCACGAAGACCTCTTGTGTGCACATTAATAATTTAACAGATGAAGCTATTTTAATGCTTACGAATTTAAAGGACATCTGAAGTTCAGCAATATTTTGTATTCTCTGTCTTGATTATCTGTTTTCCATTATTTTTTTTTTGCTATTATATGTCGTCATGCAATGACCGTGCTGTTGTATTTTATGTTCTTATTTACCTTCTATAATGTTTACACATTTAATTAATATTTTTATTTATGAATACTAAGGTGAGTAAGAGTTGACCTGTTTAGGTTTTAGTGGTTTTCCTAAACCTTGAAACAAATGTTTTGCCAAGACGAACCAATTGCACAGAGTTTCGTCACCACACTATACAGGTTTATACTGATCTTTTGGACACCATACATAACACTTACATCACAATTCAATATTTAAAATGTACCATACAAATAAATAAATAAAATAAATTACTCGATGTAAAGTTGCGCTGAATGTAATAAAATGTTTTTTGGTACCAAATGGGAAGCAGATACACAAGTACTACCGAAAGTATATAAGGCACTTGTTCTTAGCAAAATTGATTATGGATGCGCCGCATATAGTTCTGCCCGAAAATCCGTCCTTAAACGCCTAGATACTATCTATCATTTTTGGTTAAAATACGCATCAGGAGCTTTTTGCACATGTCCATCTCACAGTCTGTAGGCCATTTTGTAGAAGAATACATTCAAATGATTAATTTTTAACCCCTATAACTCCGTTAGTTTTTAGTTTTGTAAGTCCGGGAGAGTTGGACCACATTTTTTAGACACTCACTAAAATTGAGTTTTTACTCTGATTAACATTATTATATAATCGTTTGGTAAATAATTTATTTTTATACCCCTAAACCGTAATTTTTTTAATTAATCACTATTAATAAAGGCTGCATAATATTTGTTATAAAACCTTACATGCTCCAACTCACCCGGACTGTGACGGGTGAGTTGGACCAATGGTTTGGGAGAGATGGACCAGCGGTAAAAAATTAGGATTAGGCCTACTAAGAAAGCCATAAACCTGGTAAAAACAAACAAGACTATTCTTTTTCTTTCTTGATAGCAATCTTCTTATAGAAACTTCCCTTTTGTGACATTACCTATTTCTCTTTTACCGCAGAAGTCACATTTTATTTCATATCTGGAGCAACCTTCGTGAAACCATAGAGAACACTGCACACACTTCACCCAGTCTTCTTTTTTTGTGGTCTCATTATAAACCTCTCACATCACACACACTCATCTTTGTTCCATTCTTCTACTGACGTACCTTCATCTTGGACTAAGTCTGCAGAATAGCTTTCTGAGTCTGAACTTTCAAAATGTGTAACTTTGCCAGATGGTTCTTTTATTGGTTTGAGAAGCTTCTTTTGATTCAATTTCTTTTATCTGTTTTTCTTGTTTCCTTTTCTTTTTTTTGTTTTCTTTCATTTCTTGTTTAACTGCTTTTCTTTTTACAACGGCAATGTTCTCAGCTGAATCTAATACTTTTGAAACAGTCGTCAAACTTCTCTTATCAGCTGCTTTCTGTGTGAGAGAAGGAACGGGTGATATATGTTCCAGAAGTTTAGATGGAGTCATTTTTGACGGTGTAAAGCTACTAAAAGTCGACTTTGAAGAAGGTAGATCAGATTTACCTGTACAACCTTTAGGTCTAGGTCTAGTAGCCCCATATTTTACTTGCATACGCCTACTTGTTAATGTACTGAGGATACTAGCAGGATCAACTAGAGTTCTTGGTACTGCACAAGAGACAGAAGAATCAACAGTGTCACTTGTTGGCACATCTTTGTCGGTTGGGGCACTAGCGAGAGTGTGTTCTACGTCATGGACAATAGGAACTGCACCAGAGACATTGGGTTCTAGGTAGGCGTATTCTGGTATTACAGTCATATCTAGAGGGACTATGCCACAAGCTTTAAATCCAGTCACACCGTTTTGTACTCCTGCAGCTTTGGTCCATGCAGAATGGAGAAGTTTTCCAAACTGCAGACGATTGATCTTTCTGGATGGGTTGTTTGTAATGAAAGAATTACAAGCACTATAAAAATAGGACTTGAGTGATTTAAAAAAAGAGGGGTCCAAAGGTTGTAGCCAGTGCGAAGTATGGGGTGGAATGCTCATCCAAATGATTCCTTCTTGCTCTGTGTACACTAGTATTTCCAAGGAACTGGTGTGTAAAGTATGACCATCAAGTAAGAGAAGTACTTTCCCGGCTGGTTTTCTAGGTTGGAAATGAGTTTTTAACCAGTGCAGAAAAATTTCACTTGTAACATATGAAGATTTTTTACAACTGAACTTGGTGGCATTTCGTCCATGAACTCAACTTTGAAGTTCTTGCCCTTCGTCATGCAGTACGGAGGAAAAAATGTACCTTCAGCGCTAGCACAAGCTAAAACTGAGATGGTTTCACCCTTTTCTCCTGACGTAATGGAAGTTACATTTTTGGAACCTTTAATGGTAACAACATTTCCTGGCTTGTTGTTAAGTTGAAGTCCCGCCTCATCCATATTAAAAATGTGCCCAGGCTTAGCCATCAAATTGTTTTGTAAAGTAACACTCAGGATACAAATACACCTTCCGATTTTCTAATAGTAATGGTAGGATTTCTCAAAAGAAAAGGGTTCAGCCAATCACAACCAGCTTTTCTAGTTTCCTTGTTAAATTTGTTAGGTAGTTTAAGCTCTTCAGCAAGCCCAAACGCCATGCTTCTCACTGAATCCCTGCAAGGAGTGAACCCGTGAACTTGTAACTTTTTATGTAGCCTAAAATGTTCGGAATACGCAGCAATTAAATATGTATATGTATATGGGATACCGCATACCTTGAGTATTACCATTTGGTCCTGAGGAAGTAACTCGATGGGTCAAAGTAACTCTAGTAGTAAATCTTTCATTAGCATCCCTCTCAAAAAAACACTACCAATCTGATCATCTGCCAGGTCGTTTCCAAAAAATTGTGGACCGTTCCTTAGTGGAACAAATAATATACACCGAAGGTTCCAAAAGAATAAAACATGGACGCGCAATTGTAATTGGTAACAAAGTACACTCTTGGCGCCTATCACAGAACGCGACCATCTATACAGCAGAGCTTTATGATATATAGCAAACTACCTCGTTCTACCAATACGGTTCAAACGCTTCATATTTCCTGATTGTTAGCGATTCACGAAGTGCGCTGCAGTCAATCCAAAAACTCTATAATGATGATGTTCTGTTTTAAATGATCACGTTTGGTTTGCACTGTTTGCTGTGCAAAGGCAAAACCGTCTTTTTTCTTGGGGTCCCAAGTCATATTGGCATTCGTGAAAACGAAATTACGGATACTGCTGCACGCTCTACCGACAGTGAAGATAAAAATTCAATAGTAAATGTACTGCGTGTAAATGACGTGAGAAGCGATTTAATTTAATTTATAAATGCACGCCACCGAGATGGGACCAGACTGTTGCAAAAGTTGAAGTCAGTCAAACTATCAATAGGAGAGTGGAAATGTCCAATTCCTTTGATTAGACGTGAAAAAGTGATCTTAACTCTAGCCATACAACTCTAACATCAGTCCGTCTCTTGACAGACGAAGAATTACCTGAATGCATAACTTGTGAAGTTCAATTGAGTATAAGTCACATCCTATTTGAGTGCATGACTTACATACATGTGCGCCAGAACTAGGACTCACCCAACACACTACATTTTAACTACTCCAATTCCCGCAAATGGTATCCGAAAAACTCCCCAGTTTTTTAAAAGAAATCAACGTGTATGATACATTAATGGGAAGTTAAAATAAAGTTTGCTACTTCCATATCACTTTACAATAATAATAATTTACGTTTAAAAGGCTAATGACCCTAGCAGTCAAAAGCTTTTTAGGAATACGGCATAACGGAAAGTGGTAACTATAATTATTTTTTATATTCAATATACAACGTGTCCAAGATAAGGATGCCCACTATAGGGATCTCGGAAACGGTAAGAGATGGAAGGTCGGTTAAATGGAACAAAAGTTGCGCATTTGAGGGGATGTATTTATAGTCTTTGAAGAACTCGAATATCTCTTTTAGTCTTTGAGATATTTGAAAAAAAATTAAATTTTCTGTTTTTATTTTTTCTGACCTTATTTGAAGAGATATCAAGAAAAGAATAGCACATTTTTATTGCCACTTTTCTAGCTCTACCTAATGGTTTTATCCAATTTTGATACAACGTTTCGTTTGTTATAGCAACCATCATCAACTTATATTTTTTAAATACACAAAAAATATTTTTTGCCATATTTAATTCTCTCCTTGATACTGAATTCAACGATATGTCACACTTTATATTTTTGAGACGTTTCGGATGAAAAATTCATATTCAATGTAAAACATCGAAAAAGTACAGTTAAAACTAATACTAGAAACATTAAAAACCTTAAAATTATTATAAAATTATGTTTTCTCATTTTCTAATTCCTGTTGCAAATAAAATAACTCACAAGTATGTATTTAGTGAAAATACTGTTAATTAAACAGTTAAAATACATCTTCCCTCGTACTGTTGCATTTGATAAAAATAAGTTGGCTTTGCATTTTGTTTTCATAACTGTCATAATTGATTGTTGTACATATTACGTTTGTTTGGTGGTCTTTGAGTGAATTACCTTTTGTGTTTACCTAAAACAATATGGTAGGAGAACATTTTTCAAATAATGAAAATTTCGACATACTGACGTGTTACATTTTGTGTCAACGTAATTGTTCTGAAGCCGAAAGAATGTATTTAAACAAATATCCAGAAAGGCGTCAACCTAACAAAGAACTTTTCCCAGATTAGCAGTTAATCTAAAAGAATATGGTGCGTTCCAAAACCTATAAAATCTCGCAAAAACCTCGCAATGAAGAAAGAGCCAATACTGTTTTATTAGCTGTAACGGAAAATCCAGAGGTTTCTACTAGGAACATTGAAGAGGCAACTGGCATAGCCCATTCGACAGCTCATTACGTTCTAAAGAAGGAGAAAGTACATCCATATAAATTTAGAATCTGCCAAGGACTTCGACCAGGTGACCCAGAAAGACGTAGAATATTCTGCGAATGGTATACACGTCAATGTCAAGACAATGAATATTTTCCGAATAAAATAATATGGTCCGATGATAGCAGAGTTAATAATAATGAATTTTTAATCGTAGAAATGCTCATTATTGGGCAAGAGAAAATCCACGGTTGTACAAAACGGCCAAACACTAACACCGTTTCGGATTTAATATGTAGGTTGCTATATTTGGTACTCGAATTATAGGTCCTTTCATTTACCACGAATCCTTAAATTCTGAACGATATCAAATTTTACTCCAAAATGAATTAGAGACAGCTTTGAATGATTTGTCTATCCAAGAAGTTGAAGGTTGTTGGTTTATGCAGGACGGTGCACCAGCACATAATTGTAGAGTTGTCAGAGAATACTTGTCAGTTAGATTTCTAGAAAGATGTATTGGCACTTATGCAAATGTACTGTGGCCAGCCCGTTCTCCAGATATAACACCTTTGGATTTTTTTCTTTGGGGATACATTAAAATTACATTTATGGAAACGATATTGAAAACGAAGAAATGTTACAAAGATTAGTTTTCGAAGAGTGTGCTAGTATTACTTCTCAAATGTTGAGGAATGTGTTAAATTCTACAGTTAGAAGATGCTATTTATGTTTGGAGAATAACGGGAATCTTTTTGAACATCTTTTGTGAGTTTATTAACCTTTAAAATAAATTTGTTTTTCATTTGTCTATTATTTAAAATTACAAAACATATTTTTATTATAATTTTACGGTTTTCTAATGTTTCGGTACTGTACGTTTTCGATATTTTACATTGAATATTAATTTTCTCATCCGAAACGTCTCAAAATATAAAGTGTGACATATCGTTGAATTCAGTATCAAGGAGAGAATTAAATATGGCAAAAATATTTTTCGTGTATTTAAAAAATAAAGTTGATGATGGTTGCTAACAAACGAAACGTTGTATCAAAATTGATAAAACCATTAGGTAGAGCTAGAAAAGTGGCAATAAAAATGTGCTATTCTTTTCTTGATATCTCTTCAAATACGGTCAGAAAAAAATAAAAACGAAAATAAGAAAATTTAATTTTTTTCAAATATCTCAAAGACTAAAAGAGATATCCGAGTTCTTCAAACTTTTGTTCCATTTAACCGACCTTCCATCTCTTACCGTTTCTGAGATCCCCATAGTGGGCATCCTTATCTTGGACACGTTGTATATACAAAATGACTGGACCTCTAAACACAAATCCTAATAATATATTGGCCTTAACTACTAATAATTGACATGGTTACTGGAAGACAAATCACATCTCATGGTAACTCCTAGATTTACAATGGTATCAACACACTTTTCTTTTTTTTCCTACTAAAATAAACATGGTAACATTTAAATTTAAACCGAGTTTATTAGTTTCCACTTTTTTATGTCATTTTTCATCAGTTCTACGTTTCTTTCACCCCTCATAACACTAAAGACTTTTAGATCATCAAACAACAAGTATTTGGAGTAGCAGAATTGGCTACCAATGTCATTCTCAAAAAGGTTATAAAGTAAAAACCTTAAGTGGGATCCTTGAGGTACACCGCAGGTAGCAACAAGATCGTCCAAAGGAAAACCTGGAAGAAATTTTACTTTCAATCGCCTGTCACTTAAGTAGTCAATAAACCAACGTAGTATAGTGAGCCACTGATACCATACTATTCCAGTTCGGCGATAAGTATAGTATGGTTTACCCTGTCAAGCGCCTTTCTGAAGTCCGTGTAAACAGATTCTACATTAGCTCTTTTCTCAAAAGCATCTAGAATTTGTTGAGTATAGATCACAAGGTTGGTAGAAGTTAAGCGGTCCTTTACAAATCCGTGCTGATGTTTCACAATGTTATTTCTCATAAGTGACTAGTAGTAACCTTTCAAGAAGTTTAGGTATGGCAGTATAGAAATGGGACTGTAATTTCTTACAACATTTTTATTACCACCCTTGTGAATTAGTCAAATGAAAAGTAAATTCCTACATTCCCAATTTTGTAGACCAGTTAAACAACATTAGAAGCGGATAACATAAGACCATTCTACAGTTTGATATCACAATCTGGTGTATTTTATCAGGGCTTATCGGCTTCTTATTAGTTAATTTTTTATTTTTTTATTTATAATTGGCGCGATCTGATTTTGTTAATGCTTTACATTTAGCTCGTAGAGTTGAAAAATGGTTGTAATTCTCTATCTTCCCAGATAATTTAAAAAATATATGTGTTATCTTTTTCTTAATTATGTCATTTTTTACCCCCGGGGAACACCATTTTGGAAACTTGTTGGCATTTTTTTCCCAATATTAACATGCAGATTAAAAGATTCTTTGAAAACTGCACAGAACGTCTCTACCGCCTTTTCCAAATTGTCAGATAACATTTCATTACCAAAAATTGACTTCTATTTAATTTGTTCCAAATAATAATGTAACATTTTCTAGAGTGCTAAATTGAAGTTAAAAAAAAAGACTCAACTGGGTCAACCTTGAGTAACTGACGCTATAAATATTTTTATAAGAGGGTGACCACCGACAAACTTACTGAGTAAACCAAGGTTTCCAACATGTACCAATATCTCCAAGGAGCAAAGTAAAAAATTTATAAGGTTTCTCTAATATTCCTGACAAAATTTATTTGCTGTAGACCTAGACCAGCCATACCACATGCAAATACGTTACTCGTACGATTAATAGCTTCAGTAACATTCAGTTTTGAGTAAGTTAACATCGACAAAAACAACTGTATCACAGTTTGAGTGCTCACAGGTAATTCTATCAAGCTCAAATAAGAATAACTCATATACATTAATTCCTGAATTCCGAGGTATATACACAGCACCTATTAGTAAAGATAAACTATTTAATATGTTTGAGGATATATTATTTCTTACCGCAACAAGAACACCTCCTCCTGAGCATTTTGAACTGAAAACGGAATCACGATCTTCTGTATAGACTATATAATTATCTAAGCCCATTTCAGTAGTGTAACCAATTTTAGTAAAAACAATCATTTCAAAATAAAATAAACATATATTTTCCCGTAAACAGTCCAGTTTACCCACCACACTTCTAACATTTTGGTAATAGAGAGATAGTGATTTTGATTGCTAGGCTTCAGTTGGAGGATTGGATTGAAGTGCCTTTAGTAGTTTGTTAAAATATTCGATTTTCAAATTCAACTCACTTTTGCCCTTCCTTTCATATCAACAACGCACTAACTTCTCTCTTTCCATCTTTGTCAGATCACGTTTTACAATTTTTCTTCTTCAAACTTCTAGTACTTCTAACTTAGTAAGCATGTCAGTAACGATTAATTTATCATGCTTGATCTTATTCTCAACCACATTTGACGTAGATTCAATCACTCTAAATAACATTACATTAGTTTTTTTAAATTCTCGTTAATTTACTACTTCCTCCAATAATTCAGATTTACTTTCTAAAGGCGTAACATTAATTTCATCAACCTTTGCTTCAATCTCACACTAATTCTCTTATCATTAGATTTACTCTTCTTTTCAATTATTAACTGTCCAATTGCTTACCTCATTCAACTCATCTTTCATTTCATGTCATCAACGCAGCAATATCGGTTTTCCAACAGATGTTTACCTATTTCAGAACCAACACAACTTTTTGTCTGAGGTTGCACTACGAGGTTGCACTACCGTTTTTTTTCTAGCAAACGATTAACATGTAGGTACTGCAGAACCGCTCGAAACCCATACACTATGATTAAAAACCGTGAAACTGCCCTCGATTTTTACACTATGAAGGTGGATTTCGATAGAGAAGTAGGTATTATTTTTGTATTGTACGAAATATAAGACCACAATTTCGTAAATATGAGGACATTAGCCGTATGGTAAAGAATAGTGCTAGTGAAATTTAAAAGAACCACCTGAGCTTTTTAATGATAAAACTTTCAACCGTCCTTCCAGCAGGATCATTTGTCCTACCAAAAAGACGCAAATTAGCAATTGGTAGTGCAAGTTTTAACTTACTAGAGTCAGTACTAATCGAATACCAAGTTACAGATAATCAGAGAGGTACGTTTAATATAGGAGACAGGATAACCACAAAAGCTACTAACTTTGACGAAGATGAAAAGTTGTCATCTTTAGCTAAGACCAAAAACAAATACAAAACTGTCATGTGTCACGAGACAATAATCAAGATTTACAAAAACGTTGCTGACGTAGTTTGGGATCTCGATAACGAATTCGCCCTCATATCTATAAATTTATTGAAGAAAACAGGTAAAAATATGAGTGCTCTTTCTCTTTATGTAAGAAAAGATAATTATTTATTATATTTGTTTTATAATCAGCTTCTTCGAATAAAAGAAAAGAATGAATGGGAAAAAGGCTAACACGGTGACATCATAACCATCTACATTATCTGGGAATGGCTGTAACTACTTGCCTAGTTTTTCCTCATCTAGTGAGTCTGATGATAGTGATTGAGGAAAACAACTCCAGACATAAAAATGAAGAAATATTGGTTCATGATACAGTATGAAAATTTCACGAAGAAGTTAGAATTGACAACTATTCAAGAGAAAAATACAAGCCAAAATTGTGTGACTTCTGTTTTTTTTTCCAACAGAAAATATAAAACAAATTCTCGAAGCATGTAATTCAACTGTAGATCAAGGCACTAAGCTTATTACCAAAACAGAATTTTCCTTATTTTTGGGGCATTTCTATGGAATGAGTAGAAATATGTTGTATAACATTTGTGAGTATTAATCCACAAGAGAAGACAATTTCATTTTTCCTCCTCCTTTATTTGACAAAAGATTTGGTTCAGATCGGTTTGAATACATATTACAACATCCATCATTTGTTAATAACAATTTGTGAAGTTTACCTGAATCATACTGATCAGAAGTGGAGACATATTATAGTTATTTATGTAGCAAATCTAGAAATAAGCAATTTCAAAAAGTAATTGTATTCCTAAAAGAAATTGGGACGGATACAAACCTAAAAAATTAAAAATTTTAACAAGAGGACAAATTTTAAAATTTATTATAGAATCTCCAAATAATAGATTTTTAATGATGAAAGTAAATAAATTGTTTTGATTAATAATATTATACCTAACTTAATATAAAAAATTAGGTGGCTTTAATCATTGGAATTGCTGGGACTTGCCGCAGAGAGGAATTGTCGCAGCTATCCATTGACGACATTGACAATTTAGGGTCTGTTTTAATGATTGTGAATGTCTAGTCTGGCCTATGTTTTGAAATAAACGACCTTATTTGAATTGCATTCTACATGTTGTTAATCTAAAATACAAGCAGAGTATTAATAAATTACACACTTATTTTATGCTTACCCGAAACAAAGATTTCGAAATGTGTTTAGTCTTATAAAACTGTTTTGTCATACAGGAGTAGGATTACAATGGAAATAATAAAACGGAATGCAAAATCATAGAGAACAAGCAATAACAGGACTAAAATAAGCAAATAGAAAATAAAGGAATTGAAAAGTAGAAGAAAATGATTAAGGTTAGGTTACGGATATTACACTAATAAAGTTTTAAGAAGGGATGGCTGCATTCATGCAGTGAAATAGAAGCACTGTGAAGTGTGAAGTGCGATCACATAAACGTTTACAGAAACAGTTTTTCAACAAACGTATCAATCATTACAATATTATTAAAGTTGATTACAGAATAGTCAATACAATATACACCAATAATGGCGATTGGTTGATCCAGCAATACATTAGATCAATTTAACGTTTAAACACCAAAAGCCCACGGGCGCAAAAGCAAAACTCTCGCACAAAATGTTCTACTTTACGCCCAAAATAGGGTTAAAAAATTCAATTTTACGCTTGATCGTGAAAAAAAGATTTATGGATATGTTACATACAAAATGAAATGATATTCATGCAGTAATTAAAATCGAGCGGAAACGAAAGGGGTTGGTTGTAAATACAGATGCAATGCACAATGTTATGCTTAGAATAGAAGTAAATGAAGGACAAGTTGCAATGGCTTTAAAAAGATGGCGACAAGAGTTTGGAGCTGAAACCGCAATTATAGACTGCCTTAGTAAACCTTGACATGGGTCTGGCTGAATTGTTGTAGCTGATTCGTAGTTTTCTTTAGTAAAACCGCAACAAAATAGTTTCCTATCAAACAACTAACAGAAATTGCCCAAAAAGTCGTGGTGGAAAATGCCAAAACTTTGGTCTAAGATATTCACATGATTAGTTGTGCTTGTCGCGATAAAAAACTGTATACTTTTGTAGGTACTTGTGGCACTAGCTTGAAAGGAAAAGAAGCGCAAAAAACTAAATATTGAAAAGATTATTTAAAAACCAAAAAAGTTAATACGGAAAAAAAAAACAAGAAAAGAAAAGTAAACTTTCCTTTGCTTGGATAATAGAAACAAACAGTTTCTGGTGTTTAAATACTTCGTTAAAAATGACCCCATCGTTAGCCATGTCGATTTTTAAAAAAAAATGTAGAGTATCAGGTAGTTATGAAAAATTGAGAAGAAGGATTAATTCAATGACAACAACTCCAGCAGTACAAAATCACATTTTGTTGGATTCTCAAAAGAGTCACATCTCTATCACAAGTTTGATAAACAAGACCTTAACGCAAGTGTAAGTTGTGCCAAAATTTGCAAAGTACAATCCTTAGCAAGTTATTTCTGCAAAACATGTGGACAGGAAGGAAAGTAGTACTATGTTCATCTCAATCAGGGAGAGAATGTTATCATATTTTGAAAAAGTTCAAGTTTTTTTGTTTATTTTTGATATTTATTTTTAGTTTCCAACAGCTCTTCTTTTGTTACATTGATTTTTCAGTTTCGATCTTTGATGCATAAATCATTCATAAATATGTTTTTTTGTAAAGATATGTATGTCTGTATTTAATTTTAACAGAAATACATCATCTTCCCCGGAATGTAGAACGTCCCATAGATACAAGCAGTAGATTTTTCTATACGTGTTAGTGTTACCGATAGATGCCGTTATGCGTTGGCTTTCCGGTTTCGTCATTGATTGAATATCGCGGAATAATGTTACCACACGACGGAACAACGCAATAATTTAAAAATACATTCCGGGCGAGAAAATGTATTTCTGATTTTAGTAAATAATTTTGTTATAAAATTTGTTATGACACTTTTATAACTCGATACCACCGTACTATGGAAAAACGAACTGTACTGTTTGAAGAAAATTGTGATTTGCTGAAAAACAAATAAACAAGGATTTATGATACTGTCCAACTGTCTTGCTAGAAGGTACTTCTGACATGACAACTTGTTAGACATTCTATCATTAAAAGCCAAATAAACGCTCGCGGTTATCGCGTAGTGCGTGCGCGCCAACTATGTTCATTTTGTAACAATTGACGGTTTCAAAATCAGTTGCGGGAAAACTGCTATTACGGCCATGGTATTGACTCACAAATCGCAGCCACAGCTTTTATGTGGAAGTGATGTAAAGTCTGGTATATCCTCGCCTATACCAATACTTGAATAAAACAGTTACATTGAATAAATAAGTACACAATCAAAAAAATTTATTTAAGTGCTACCTAAGCCAAAATTTTAATTATTAGCCAAAAAACGAGCAACCTTTTTTTCTTTGTTAGTGATGGAAATCCAATGTTGTCAAGATAAAAAAAAATCAGGTCGAAGAATAAAGGTTTTTCGTCAGTTTCATTTCTTCTAATTTTTATATTGGTGTTTATTTCATCAGAATTTTTTTGCCAAAATGTATTAAGGCAATACTACGGTTAGAGCCGTCCACTTTAAGGTTATTGCTATGTGGAAACTGTTTAATTATTTTGAAACAAAAATGTCTTCCGGGTTCGAAAATTCTAAAGTCTGTATACTATTGGCGCGGAGTAATAAATCATAATTGCTTGAAATAATTCTTTATTTTCTTGTGAAAGTGGTACTTCTACGGTTAAGTAAAACCAATAAATTCTAACCAAAATACGATCATTGTGCCGCTCTTGCAGCATATCGACCCATCTAGGGTCTGAGAACAATAGTTTAATCTGTGTAAACACGTTGCCATCAGTCCAGGTACTGACGAAACGAGAATCATAGCCGTAGATGTGGGTATTATACCAAGATACAAAAATAATAGTATATAATACGTAAGAAGTAAAATTTGTAATGTGATCTACTATACAAATAAAATAAATAACATATAACCACATAATAATTCATATCAAGGTAGATTTTACTATTATAATATATTTACCTACTAGAAATATGATTTTCCAAACGTATCAGGTACCTACGCCACTGCAATACGGGAGATTCGATAATTCTGACAGGTTTATTACTCCGCGCCAATAGTATACTGAGTATAGACCAAAAGTCTAAAATCTGGTTTGGTTACCTAAATTTTTAGCTGTCCACTTTGGACTCTAGTTTCTTGTTTTAATGTAGCTCTTTACGATAGTGAGCGAAACATTGGCAACTAGTGTAATCATTGCGACATGATGGGCATGCCACATTACTGCTTCAGCTTTATCGATCTTCCACAGAGCTCTTGCTACACTTCGGAAATCTAGCAAATTTTAAGTTCTTTAATATTTCAGTATTTTTATTTTAATTCAAAAATTCCACACAAATGTTTGGGTTGTTCGTACTTCATTCGAGTAGCATTTTTTTGCATCCAGGCAACAACATTTAAATTACAAATAAAGGTTAATCTAAGAAAAATTTTACTTTATCTTTCTAAAATACTATGAAATTGTCAATGACAATAAAAAGGTTATCAGGTTTTTTAACCTTGCCATTCTTTCCCTATTTTCTATTTAAAAGCCTGCAATTTAAAAACACAAAGTTACAAGATGTGAAAGTGCATTTATCTAACAAATATAACTTCACACTAATTGCATAATCATGAACATATAGCTGTTTTTTGTATCTCACATTTGAAATTTCCGACATTGCACAGTTTACATCTTTATTTTCTACTTTTACTTTCATTATTCACTAAAACAAACGGTAATACATAATTCCTTATTTATTTGTTTTAATTATTTAAATTTGTAAGTAATTTAAAAGTGCTATTGTTCCGCAGCAACACCGATCATATACTAGTTATTTTATTAATAAAATTAACATTATATTTAAAAACGTTGAATAATATCATTTACTCTAAATAATATTTAATTACCTAGCCACTCTAACCTACTAATTAAAATTTTAAATAAATTCAACCTCATCCATTTAAATTAGTTAGTTTTGTCGCGTATCAATTAATTTTTGTTAATATTTTCACGCCATAAATATTTGCCTATAACATAAATAAATATGCAATAGTAAATTTACAAGATTCTTTACTCTATAAATCACGGTTTTATTACTTTTAATAAAATTAGAAGTTAATTTATTAAAATTTAATTTTGAACTGTGCTATAAAATTTATGTACGTAAACATAATACATTCAAAAAAAAAATTGATCAAAATTGTTTATCTTAGATCAATCATCGGGTTGTTATTATTCTAGTCTTAAACAGGAACCGCACGATTTCATGGTGGACTACCGAATTTGATATGTGAACCACAAGCTATTATCTAAAACATATTTGTTTTAACAATAAATCTAACCGAACAAATGTTGAATGTTAATTGCTCAAATGGACGATTTAAATAATTCGTCATTTAGAATTTCCTTAGCCGAGTTGGGGGGCTTTTTGCAATTTTTTTACGTGGTTTTCCATTTGTAATGCTCTTTGTATATTTAGTTAAATCTAATTATAAATCCGATGGTGTAGTTACGTGCTTCTTTTGCTGGAACAACCTTGATGTGGTGAAAATACGAGGTAATCGAAGGTGTTAGTTATACATACTAATGTACGCAGGTGCCACTCTTCCAAACAAGACGTGATTGACCTTGAAGGAGTGGTACACGGAAGAAAAAAATTATTTATTATAGTAAAATTACTTAAAATTAAGTAATACTAATGACATTTACGTCATTCAGATCTTTTCTAACAATAATTAATGTATTCAGAAGTTCAAAAGATTCTGCAAGGATTTGCAAATTAATGGCAGTAGATACGTAATTAATAATACATTTAAGGATTTTTCAATGCATAGAAGACGCGGAAAAAACCGACCGGCCAATCATCACATTAATCGTCAAGCTACCAAAAAAAGTATGATTAAAAAAACAACTACGAACAAAATAAATCCATTAATATGGAGGTCACTTGTGTTGGACATTAATTCAATGTTAAAGTTGAAGCGTTTAGCGAACAGTTTTCCTTGTTGATTTTTTTAAATTTTACTTCGCCAACACAAAAATTAAATTTTTATGGTAAAACCAAATCATCAATGTAACCAGTACCTACATAAATAGATCTGTGGTAATATGGCATCTATCTTAAAACTTTCAATGTTACAATTTAAACAGTTGAAATATACGTAATGTTCCAAACGTACAAGTTAGAAATTTTATATTTTATGGAAAATATTGACAGACGGACCAGAATTTGTAATGAATGTGATGTTAGTAAGTTTAAATTTCTGGGCAGTTTTATCTATAAAATCAACATCAAATCTTATTTGAATCTTAAAGTTTTGTAGACGCGTCGTACAATATCTGTCTAGCAAATTCTTAATTTAATCGGCGACATTCGATACATAATATTATTATAACTTGATAAAAACGCTTTCTTTACTTGTTTTGCTCAGATTTAGATTACGTACGTCACGCTCAATCTAAATGAGTAATAAAAACTAGTTGACTTTTTATTTAATACCATAAAAGTTTCAACCATCTAAATTACCATTAACTACTGAGCAACATCTATTAAAAATTGAATGGAATATGTAATCAGAAGTGTGCGCTCATTCCGTTAACAATTTATTTTTGGTGCACTTTTTATTGTTTTTGTTAATACCGTAGTGCATCAGGGCCCGTTTCAGAAGATATTGTTGAAATACAATTGTACAATCAAATGTTGTTTATATGCAAGCTGAAAGAAAATTTTGTCTGTCTCTTATTTTATATACTAAACTAATTTATTTAAATAATAATTTTTGGAATGACATCCTACCAACACTCTGTATTCGATAATACGTTGTGGTACCAAATGATACATGCGGTACCAAAAAATTTCAGAATACTACTTGTGTTACACTTGGAACAAATGATTTTGTCAACAAAATATACTGTGTGAATACAAACTAACTTTAATCATTTAAAATGACATCAATCAAAATATAATTTTTCATTAATTTACTAAAAACCCTATCTGCAGAAAAAAAATTTTTTTTCTCCTCATTGTTTTCATGCATGATTACATCATATTTGGTGCTCTATACACGTAATTTAACATGAAAATAAAAAAAACACATAGATTTTAAATACAATGTCCATTTAATTAAAAATGATATTATTTTAGTAAAAACAATTACAAAAAGTGAAAAAGACTACGGTCTAAGTTTTACAACGAAAATGCTATTTTGCAGTTACAAGTACAAATATTTATTATTATGGTAATATAATTCAAGTTATTTTTGTTTTTTTTCTTTTCATCGTTTCCATAGAAGTTTCTCGGCGAATCGACCAACAAAATCAGCAAGCATTGCTGCTGACCATTTTCCATTGTAACGTCTTTCAATATGCATAATATCGTGATGAAACCTTTCACCATGCTCATCTGAAACGGCACCGAGATTTTTCGAAAAGAAATCTAAATGCAAGTCCAAAAATAAATTTTGAGTGACATATTGCATCCTAAAGCTTTATAAGCAGAAAGAAGCTCTCGAATGATTTGTCGGTAGTTGTCAGCTTTTGTATTACCTAGAAAATTATGACACACTTTTACAAAAACCACCCAAGCTTTTTCTTCAGCTTTGCTCAACTTCGAATTGAAAACTTTATCCCTCATAAGCTCTCGTATTTGCGGACCTACTAAAATCCCTTCTTTTAATTTTTCCTCACTGATTCGAGGAAATCTTGTTTTGAGATATTCAAAGCCTGCACGATCTTTGTTCATAGCTTTCACTAAGTTCCAACTTTATATGAAGTGGTGGCAAAAATATTTTGTCACTTGGTACTAGAGGTTCTTAAGATACATTTTTAAGTCTCTGTGTCAAGCTTTTCTTTGAGACCAAGTTTTCACTTTGTAATGTTTGTCTCTTGCCCAACTGTCCTACTCACATAAAAAACAGCAAAACTTGGTGTATCCTTCTTGCAATCCAGTAAGTATAGCGACAATTTTTAAGTCAGCACAAATATTTCATAGGTATTGAGAATATTTTATTTTTCAAGTAATAACTTCAGATTTGCATAATTTTCTTTCGTGTTTGTTGCATGTGCTAGAGGCACTGATGGGTATTTATTTCTATTGTAAAGTAAAACGGCTTTCAAACTAATCTTCATCGCATCAATAAAAAGTCTCCATTCATCAATTTTTCAAGAAGCCCTGCAGCATCATTACAATATACTAAATCATTTTCTTTGGAAAAGTAACTCGTAAAATCTTCTTGTCTTGTGCGAAAATATGAGACTCTCGTACTTTAATTCCACTGTTTCAATCTTAATCCGGGCCATTGAGCCGTAGGTTTTGATAGCCCCAAGTCTCTAAGGAGATCATTTAAATCAAGTTTGAGGTAAGAAAGAAACCAGGTAAGAAAATAAAGTTCTTTTGATGGGCTTGAAGATCCAGATAAAGCGTATGATGATGAAGATGTACGGAAGAAATAAAACTCGATTGAGGCTGTAAAAAAGAATTATTTTTATTTTCCAATTTCTCGCTATTTTTTGGAGGTACTGGAGGTAAACTGCCTTCACCACTTAGAAGTGGTCTCTTTGCAGATGCGATGTTTGGATATACATTTTTTTTTTGAGAATCTTCGTGTTGATGTCATGCAGAAATAACAGTCATTTTCATGATTCTGAGATTTACTCCAAAGCATTGGCATCGTAAACAACATAGATTTGTGACTTCCTTCAAGCCAACCTTTTGACGTTACAACAAATTTTTGGGAACCAACTTTTATCCCCCCATCGATAGAGAATCCAAAATAAAGCTGATAAGCTTTTTTAACAAGATCTGTTATTGAATTTCGCTGTGTTTTTAGAGTGAACTCACCACAAATGTAGCAAAAACAGTCTGTAGAATTCTTACAAGTACGCGGAATTTTATAACCTAAAATTGAATAGAATTTATTTTTAAAAAATTTTTAAATTTCTATTTTAAATTTATTATCTCTGTTCATAAAAAATGGATAACCTACACATAAAATACTTAAAATATATGTATAATATAAATTTTGTGCAGAACTTACTAATGTATTTGACATAAACGTAAACAATTCAATTAAACGACAAGTTTTCAATTAACTGTTGTAAAGTCACAGTGTATACTACGCAGGCGAATATGTACTACCATAGAAATCAATTTCGATACTTTCTTTCTTTCTTTTACGGCTAGCAAAAACCTATTTCGTATGTATATACATTGTTTACAATGTTAACGCATAAAACGAATTTAAAAAAACCTAAATTTATGATATTTTGAAAAAAAAATCATATCGAATATCTTACTCTATTATAAAATTTATTTTTCACATTGGAGAATTGAGCGTTTTCATAAAATTTACATTTAAGAAACTGTAGTTTATTGTTAAGTCATAAACCTAAAAGGAAATTCCCAGTATCAAAAAAAATATGTGAAAAAAATGTCTAATAAAAGATACCTCTAAGCAAGAATTGGCGAATATTTTAAAAAGCTGGGCTGTAACTATGAGAAAAATGAACGGAGAAGATGTAAAAACAATGTGCAATACAACAGCCAAATGTTGCAACAGAAATATTATAATGGGTACAATCAAACCTTTAATCCGTTTACTGATGTTGAATTCTCAACCCCCTGAAATCTAAAAAATGCGAAGAGAAATTTCCTTCTGCATCAAACTGAAAAATGTAAGAATTGGCTGCTTTAAATATTGAGGAATTTAACAAAATGATAGAAAATTGGAACAAAGAAACCCCGAAAAGGCTGCAGCTAAAGTTCATTCTGGTTGAATCTTTGGAACTTGCTTGGCGAGGCAATAAAGGAGTTTGACTCAATACTTTCAATTAGAGAAGAGAAGCGATGGAAGTTTGGGTAAGACCAAATACAACCCTCTATTTACAAAAACATCATGTCAAAGCGGTGATTGAAAATGTGCAGATAGTAAATGGTTGGTACCTATTCATATTTCTTCCAAGTCAAAGTTTAGCTGTCTGCTGAAAAGAGTGGTGTGAATTCAAAACCAAGAAAGATTACCAACCATAGTAGTAGATCAACAATTGGGTCTCATATGGTAGGTATCCAAGAACAATAATTAATTAAAATTAGTGGACATAGTGGGAGCATAGTCTAGCGGTATAAGCGTCAGTTTAGTGAATTGGTCATTGTCAGCGCGCTGGTTTGATTCCAGTTACGGTAAGAGATTTTCTCAAGTCAATTTTACAAATGTCGGCTCCATCGTTCTTCGGAGGGCACGATATGCCGTCGGTACAGGTTACTATACTAACACCTTTGGTAAATGCTACAATACATCACAGCCACTTCCAACCCGTCTGACCAGCGTGGAAGTTAAGGCCAAACTTCCCTAATATATAGAGAGACGATGTATAAGCTGTAGAAGTAGTAGTAAGTAGTAGACATAGCGGTGCATTTTCATTTAAACCATATCTACAACTAAATAAAGAACATCATTTAAATATTGTGGACATAATTAAGTCACAATCATCAGTACGCATCAATGATTTATTTTTAAATGTACCTGCAACTTCCCAATTTTGTTCTTCTGACTAGTTCTAACTTCCCAAATTGTGTGTTTAATAATTGTAGGTACTTTTCGTTCAATTTAAACTTACTGAATAATTTTTTTTTCTTTCTTTTCTTTTAAATATTTGGTTTGGGTAGATGAATATAACTCGACTTCTGGTAATTTTCTGGAAAATTTTGATCATACTAGACTCAAAAAGTTTCTTGCTTTAGACAAAATCAACAAGCAACAAACGTTTCGTCACTTAATCAAAATTTTTCGAAAAAAGAGAAGTCTTGTTATATTATATATAAAAATACACCTCAAGTGACATCTCGGTACTTCTATTCTTAAATCAAACGTCCGAGTTTAAGAAAATTGGATTTTTACAAAACGACTAATTTGGTTTTCACTTAAGAATTGATTCTGTACGCGCCCGAAAATGTGTATTTTTGAAGGCAAGAAGTATACAGAAGACAACAGACAAAAAAAAAAAAAAAAAAAAAAAAAAAAAAAAAAGTTAACAAGGTAGGATAGACTCAGAACAACAGTTTGCATAGTAAAAATGGCTGTAGAAGTGCAATAGGCAAGGAGTAATCAACTTTTGCAATGGAAAGAGATGTGATACTAAGAATTATATAATAAGAAGAAAATAAGGTACATAAAAATTTTTAGAAATATGAAAAGCTAACTAGATTAATTGAAAAAAACACGGGAACAAATTACAAAAATAGCACCCAGATGAATAAAAATGCATATTAGTGCAGGCAGTGAATGATTGTGATGAAATGTTTGGAAGCTTCAAAACCTGGTTTGTTATGAAGTAAACACATTAAAAGTTTTATTTAAGAAAATGAGAATTAAGAGTGGGAATACAAAGAAAGTTTCGTGTTTCGTTTTTTTTGCTTATACCTCGAAAACTGTGTGTGTTCAAACACGGAATGAGAACTGATAAGATTATTTACAAAACAAAGTACAGGTAAGATATAACAAAACTGAAGTAGCTAAATCTAAAGAAATAAGAATTGGAAAAAATTGAAGTGAGGAGTGCGAGACAAAGACCGAAGAAAAAGATAAAGATATGGATGTTGACAAATATCACTGAATAAGTTGGTACACAACGGAAACCACAACACAATGAAATAAAACTGAGAGAAATAGGAGGAACAAGTAAATGAGATTTCTTTATCAAGAAGAATCAAAATCAGAAATGAGATATTTTGATTGATAATCGACTTCAAAATTGTAGGAATAAAAATAAAAGCCAACAGAAATTATACAAACAGGAGAACAACTACGAGAACAAATTGTTTTTGGTAAAGAAAACTTGGTTAAAAGAGAAAGTGTCAAAAAATAAATAGATTATATCAAAATTAAAGTTTTCGTTCAAAATTTGTTTATAATTTAATATGGTCCTATAGGACCTATTTTTTGTGGAGGTAGAGTGAGCAAAAACCACTCAATCGGCTAAGATTGGTAATGTTTCTCTAATCATGGTCAGGGTTTGATCAGGACTTTCACAAATTGAGTTAAATTGACAAATGTGCATATACGAATACCCATTCCGCACGTTTATAATGACATAACAGCTGATGATCACGTCGCAACTTCAACGACACAAATCATCTCCAGCTTTTTGAAAAACCAGTTTTTGCAGTAGAAATCAGGCCAAGTCTACACATCGCTGGCCTGCTTTTTCAACAATTTCACCGCTACATTCTATAATAACGACTAACCTACACTTTCTACGCCGATGACACCACCGTTCAAGCAACTTCACAGTCCACAACACAAGCTGGGAGAAATTTTTAACTCGCGCTGGATTTTCGAAGCACCTGGTACGAGAGTTGGCCAATCAAAGTCAACGTGTCTAAAAGTACAGTGATCTTACCGAAGGAATATTGTTCCCTCACGCGGACTCCGCATCAATGGCGTCAAAGTTTTCTGGGTAGACAAGACTAAATATCTCGGACTGACCCTAAACAAGAAACTGCTTTGGAAATCGCACATTGTACAGAAATTAACGAGAATCAAGTCACTTCTAACCAACTTCAACCCTATGTTAGGCCGAAATAACCGACTCAGCATGGACAACAAGCTCCTCATTTATAAGATGGTCATCCGTCTTTCCATGATGTATTGTCTACGCTACCAAAGCTTGCACATCGAGACCCCAAATATTTTAGAATAAGATTTTATATAATAATATGACATGCTAAGAGACACGTGGCAAAGTTTGTCATCTTAAATTAATTTAGCATGAAATATCAGCAAGAAGAATCGGAAATATACGAACCAGGAAACTCCGAAATTGAAAGCCGATCTAAAGGAGTAATGTAAGTAATTTTGTGTACTCATAGCCTAAGATTACTGATTGTTATTCTCGATGCACGGATAGTTTCATTTCCTACACCGCGATGTTTTTTAGTTTCCGAGAGAATAGAGAAATTTTTGTTAGGTTGGTATTAGCTAACAACGCAAAGCACATTGTCAAGCAATCGACGGGACAGTCCTACCAACTCAAATTCTTTGTAAACACAAAAAACTAAGCCGCTGTGAATTTATTTATTTATGAATTATTACTACAGTTATTCGTTACAAAAATAATATACCTAACTTTTTCGAACTTGTTAGGTAAATATCTATTGCAATTGAAATAAAAATAAACATGTTTAAAAAAATGAAAAAAAATTGCATGTCAATTCTTCAATATTTTCTTAGCGGTCGAAATGTTATATTTTTTCGACTTGTCTCTCATTTACCAAGTATATGAAATGTAACATTCAATAAGGGACTTTGTTTTAATAAATAAGTAATTGCTCTTATAAAAAATTTAATAATTGCAGAAGAAGAAAATCTGAATATTAAGAAGTATAGAATAAATATTTACGATAAGATTCAGAAATAACAGACCTCCAGTTTAAATAATTTCAAAATAAAAAAAAATGGAATAAAATGGAAAGAAATTACAGCATTTCAAAAAAAGGTCAGAATCAACGTGACTCCTTCTTAACTTCACTCTTCAATCTGGAATTTTAGGCGAGGTGATTAACAATTTTAGATGGAACGTATGAATGCAAAAAAATTCGGCTGCAAGACGGTTGTTTGAATTAATTAAGAACATACTAAAAATTTCCACTACTAAGAGATGGGCCCCAGATGAGTTACTCAATGTATGTAGTTTTTGAATATCAAAGTAGAAACTCACTCCACTCACCATTCAACTGAGAGGCAAATTAAGTGCCAAGTGGGTGTAGTAGCAGTGACGTTTTCGAATGCCCATGAAGTTGAGAAAAGATAGAAAAGCCAAGTGGAAAGGAAAAATAGTGAAAATTAGTTGAGTGATTAAATGCTTGAACAGTTCTTTTGTACGACTTTACTGTAGAATCTGTGAATAAGCTTAAAAACGAAAATTAATAAGACGGGTGTTTAAAGACTCATATTTATCTAAATATATTTATTTTATTTTAGTTTCGATCTGCTGATAACTATAATATACCAAAAATGGTTGATTTTAAAGTTACAGGTTACGGTAAACCTTCACCACAGTTTACTATTATTAGTCTTGCTCTGTAGTAGTCACGTGGTTTCAATACAGTGTACATCATTTGCATCTAAAACATAAACACACAAATGATGTAGAGACTTGAAGAATCGAATTTGTATGTCATGGAAGAACTTTTCAAGAAATAGAAGAAAGTAACGCATGCAAAAATTTTTAGATGCATCTAAAAGAATAATCGTATCTTCATTACATCGGAGTCTATCATTGTGGTATCGCATTTTTTTTGGAATCCGATATTAGAGAATGTGTATTAGCTGGATATTTTATCTAATTTATCTGACACCAGCTAATAGCTTAAGCTCTTTAATTCGTAATAAAATGTGCAAATTCAATTAATTAACACATATATTGTTTTTTGATCTATCACCGATGAATTGGCATTCGAAGGCATGCATTCTTGAATTTATTTATTTAAGCAGATTGCAAGCAAATGGCATAAGTATCGATGAGGCTTGGCAGTGACTTTTTAACCTTCAGGTAGTTACTGCACTTTTGTGAATTTTCGTGTGCGTGAGATGTTTAACATGCAAAACTCAATTGTCCATGTCCTGAAACTATCCGCGATGTCACCTAATACGTGATCGGCACTCCCTACATACTTTAACTTGCTTTTGATAGACATTCAAAGACGTCAACACTTAAATTTAATAACATTTAAAAAAAAATCATACAATTACCACAATCGTCAATTGTAGATAAAATAGCGATTGCGCTCTTACGTATAATTGCATTTTAATACTGATTTATTATTTCTTGTAATGGTCGAGTAATTCGTAGTAGACAAAAATAATAATAAATCTTACTAACAGTAAAAAAATTATATAGCAGTTAAATTTGAATAATTACACTTTTCTCGTTGTGTAGACACCATAGGTAGTTTTTTAGCTAGATATTTATTGACACTAAATTACTTCGTCACTATTTCATTCTTGAAAACAGCTTTATATTATACTTAATTATGGCGTATTATATATTTTTTGTCTTATTTATCCATCTTATTCATCTTTTCATTTCTGAATGAAATATAACTGATTGTGTAGTTTATTGTTATTTTGTTTATGATTTTTAACATGTACAAAACTGCACGCACTAGTAGGTATTCTTTTTACTTTGAATTATTTTTTCATACCTATTAATATATACTTATAGGACAAACGATAGTTATTTGACCATCCAAAATAGAGCTGACTTTGGCATGCAATAGCTGTTTTTAGTTGTAAGTACAGATCATACTCAACATGCTTGTTGAATTCTAATCTATACTACTGTTTGAAGATAATGGAAGTAATAAGTAGATTTGTGCTAGTGATGCGCAAAACCTCATTGTAACTTCAGCTAATTGTATGTGAAAGTGCTTACCTCTTTAACAAGGTAGAAAACATACGAGGGCGCTCTGAAAAGTTTCCGACCTCAACGTGTAGATGGCAGCACTCGTAAATAAAAGTCAGGGAATATAGTTGTGCATCTTTTGACAGCAACACATCAAAGTTTCAGCCATGAACGCGCAGTTTTTATTTGACAGTTGTTTGAGTGAGTCGATTTTAATATTTTTGTGAAAATGGAGAAAATCAAGTATCGAGCTGTTATAAAATATTAGTTTTTGAAAGGGAATACGCCTACGCAAATTCAAGATGAGTTAGACTCTGTGTACGGGGACTCTTCACCGTCATTTACCGCTGTGAAATTTTGGGCAGCTGAATTTAAACGTAGCCGTAAGAGCTTGGTAGATGATGAAAGTTCGGGACGTCCAAAAACTGTAACTATTGACGATAACGTCGTTAAAGTTCACCATACGGTGTTAGACAATCGCCGAATTAAAGTGAGAGAGATAGCAGAGGCAACGAAAATGTCTAAAGAACGTGTTTGTCACATATTACATCAAGATCTTGGAATGACAAAGCTGTCCGCTCGTTGGGAGCCGCGTTTGTTAACGTTAGACTAAATACGTGTTCAAATGAACATTTTCAATACTCTGTTGGCGCAGTTTAGGCGCAATAAATCCGAGTTTTGGCGTCGATTAATTACTGTAGATGAAACTATACGCCTGAAACAAAAATACATTCAAAACAATAGACTGCAAAGGGGGAACCGGCTTCAAAAAAAAGCAAAATTTGTTTTTTAGGCTTGGAAAGCGATGACGATTGTTTTTGGATAGTCATGAAAAAGCGATGACGATTGTTTTTGGATAGTCATAAAGTTATCCTAATCGATTATCTTCAAAGAGGGAAAACCATTACTAAAGAATACTACGCATCATTACTCGACAAGCTGAAAGCAGAAATTGCGGATGAACGGCCACATTTGCAGAAAAAGAAAATCCTATTTCACTAAGACAACGTCCCGTCTTACACCTCAACAGTTGTCATAGCGAAAATCCATGAATTACGGTTTGAACTGCTTGACCATCCATCTTATTCACCAGATCTAGCCCCAAGCGACTTATTTCTGTTCCCTCAACTAAAAACTGCGCTCGGAGGACTAAGATTTTTGTCAAATGAGGAGGAAATCACCTTCGTGAACAATTATTTTGAAGAGAAAAACGCCGAATATTATTTGGACGGATTAAAGAGATGGGAGCATCGCTGGGAGAAGTGTATAGAGTCACAAGGAGACTATGTAGAAATTTAAAAATAAATTTTAAGATAAAAATTCTTGTAGCTATGTTAAGTGGAACTTTTGCCCTCGTACGTCTAAAATTATTAGTCACTACAAGAAATTGACTAGTAAACCACCGTTTGAAGTTGACGTCGCTACCTATACTAGTAACATAACACACAGAAATAACCTCACATAAAAATATAGAGACAAATGGCAAACGTATATAATTGAATGAAGGCAACGTGGCAGGCAATAATCTTCTGGTTAAACAAAGATAAACTCTAAATCAATCCTTTTTTTGTTTGTTAAAATTTTTGAAATAATTTTTGCTTAACCTTAGAAAACTAACGCACGTAAATTTTACGTACTTACTGGTTGTGTCACTAAGATGTTGCGCCATCTAGTGCAACTTGTGGTATAGCACGTCCAGATCACTTCTAGTACTTATACTTACACTCAAGTTCTCTCACGCCTGAAGAGCTGACAGCTGTCGAACGATTATGTTTCGAATTTACAGCAGTTGATTCTAGATTTTGCTTATGCCAATACTTAGTTGGCGATAATAATCGAAAAATCACCTTTTGTAACTGTTTGTGTCGACAATGTTAATTAAGTACAGATATAATGTATGATTTATTTTTATTTAAAAATTATTTTTTAGAAAACATAGTTTGAACTTTTTTTTATTGTATAAATAGGTATAAAGTGGTCATTAATCACAATAGTTTCAGACTTATGATAATTACTACATAAAAACGTTTAACCTGCAATATAAGATAACAAAAATCATCTTGAGTTAATTTAGTTTTATGGATGGTGGGGTGGATAAGGTAAAATCAAATCAAATCAGTTTTATAAAGGCTATAGGCCATTAATTTTTTTAATTTATATAAATTGCATAGTAGACGTGGAGAATATTCTCAGATATTCCCAGTCATTTTGCTCTGTTTAATAACGTTAATATTATTATTATGATAATATTGATTTGGTATATTCTTTAACTCTTGCTCAATGTAACTATGAGGTTATATCTGGATGAGTTATGGAAAATTACACTGTGTGAAAGCACAGTTTTTCACAGCATACCTTCTTGGAGGAACTACAAATTTGTTTTCAAAAAAGTAATAGAGCTGCTGCCAATATTAGTAAAATAGTTCTACAAAATAGATTCATACTTTGTACAACTACCTCTTTAATAGGTCGATAAAATACATTTAAAGAAGGTTAAGAAAAATAACAGATTTTCTTGGAATTATGTGATTTAATGGGGTAAGTTCTTATTATAAAAAAAAGAGTTTTTTTTACAATATAGTTTGAAATTTACTCTTCGACATTTAACAGGACTATTTTGGCAAGTGCTAAAGTTAATTGTTTTTTTCCAAAACCGTATCTATAATGTTTACGGGAAAGAATATAAGAACAAACAGAAAATAGAATCGTAGTTTAAATTAAATCTTCAACCGTCGATGGTCAGTTTTTTCTACCCTTAGAAAAAATATTGCAATGATAATGGTGATCCTTCGCATAGCATGGTATTGTGGATTTGTTAACACAAGATCTAATGTTGCTAGAAGCGTTTCAAAAGTAGCCATGGAATCGCTAAATCTAGATTTAGAGTGAGTGGAGTTTGTTCTTCTAGTAAGGATTGTTTTAGATGGCAGGATTTTGCTTCATTGTTCATAGACTATTATATTATTACCCAGGGTAATCAAAATATTGACAGTAACAGTAGACACATACGAGTATACATGAGACCAACAGTTTAACGCCGATTCAGAACGGCATTTGACGTAGTTAATCATAAATTTCTTTTACAAAAGCTACTCACATATGGATTTTCAGTCAACAGTAGCAATATTATTAAATCTTACCTCTTAAACCGTAAACTAGTAGTTAAATCGTCTGTCTTGCATGTACAATACGGTGTACCTCAAAGGTCTATTTTGGGTCCTCTGTTGTTCCTTTTATATATGAACGACTTACTTAACCATATTTCAAGTGGTTTAGATGTTTTGTACGCAGATGACACTACTCTTTTCAATGCGAGCAGGGACATTAACGAGTGCTTCTAGACAACTAGAATGACTAAGATCAAGCAGCGACCTGGTGTTTAAACAATGAACTTGTTATAAATGTTGAAAAAACAAGCAACATGTTGTTTATATTAAAACCTGCGCTAGCGTCGATGACAAATGCGTCGATAAAACTCTTAGGGGTCCATATGGATTATCAGCTTCAATGGCACATCTACGTAGACAACCTATCCAACTTATTGTGTAAAAATATTTATCTCTTGTGTAATTTGTCTCATTCGGTATCTGCCAAATTACTTTGAACAACTGTTATAAAACTTGCCAATATTGCATATTAGCGTTGGGACATTCAACGAAGAGGCATCACCTATTTGAACTTGAAAGGGGAGCACTATGTATCATAGGCGGACTGAGGTACCGTGATGATTGTAGATCAGCATTTGCTAGGTTGGAAATACTTACATTGCCAAGTCTCTACACATTTATTTTTGTCTAATTTATATAAAAAAATGATCTATGACGTTGTAAGATAACAAGTAATATTCACGACCATGATACCAGATCGGCGGATAATATTTATATAAAAATACACTTAAATTGTTGAAATCGACGGATGGGCTAAGTTACTGGGCAATGAAATTTTTTAATCACTTGCCGCATTTTGTAAGATGTCTACCTCTAGTAAACTACAAGCTACACTTAAAATAATTCCTTACAGAAAAAGTGCTTTACCATTGGAATGATTTTTTCTCAGTTTATGTATAACTGATGAGGGTTTCTGGTGCATGTTATTGTTTTAGTATCAATTATGATTTAATTTTTTTGTTTTTACTGCATGGATATTATTAATTATGCTCAAGATTTTTGACTCGTGTAAACAATTTTCATTGTATTAACACAATAAATATTATTATTATTATTATAAAGTGGAGGGTCTACTTATAGTAATTATACACTCTTTGATTTGTCTTTGTGAGAGGGTGTGGCCGAAAAATTCCATGTTTGAACCGGGAATCGAACCCGTAGTACCTGGCTAGCATCTAACGCATTTAGCAGAGCTATGACCGCACAAATAATGACTACTATTTGACAGCAATTGAGTATCGACTGCTTTCCATATTTATCTAATATCTAATATAGTAATTCTTCTTATTCTTCCTTTAAGTGGAGTAATTAAACACTGCAGATTTTTTAAAATGCGACGTTTCGCCCCTACAAATGGAGGCCCCTGAAGAAGCCTCCATTTGTAGGGGCGAAACGTCGGCATTTTTTAAAAAATCTGCAGTGTTTTAATTACCTCCACTTAAAGGAAGAATAAGAAGAATTAATATATAGAACCAATGGAGGGACTTACTCAACTAATATCTAATATTGTCGTTTGTAAGAATATGTGAATATTATGTAATTCTATCAATATATTTGCTCTTCCCTTGTGTTTAAGTTTTTTCTTCCTTGTAGTTTAGAAAGAGTAACTTATATTTAATTTATTTTTATTGAAATTAATCATTGATATTATTATTATCGTTGTTGTTGTTTTAATTTTTCTTTCTCAGTCAAAACTAGCAGCGGTATTCCACCTGATCTGATAAAGTAATTCAATTCCTTCCACTTAGTCTAAAAATTTTTGGAAATATGTGGTATGTATGCATCAGCAAGGTTTTCCAAATCCGATATTCCTATGGTCTCTAAGTTTCGGGCAAAATTGCTGCGGAAATATACAGCAATTTCTTGGTGAATGATCTTCGCCAGTTGGTTGTGCCTGCCTAAGTAAACATTCGAGGCGAGAATTGAGAATCCTGCCATTAGGTGTTCAATCATTTTAATGGTAACTCAACACTTTTCAATCACGTCTAATTATACGGTATATTTTGCGTAGTTCCTCGTTGGGATCACTTTATCGCAAATTGCCTTAGGGTGTAATATTCCATTTTAACTTCACTTAACCGATTTTGCTTAATCTACTGCAATGTCTTTTAAGGATTTAAGGTACTGTCTGTCTGTCTACGCCTATTGGTACCAATTCTGTCGACGTTTCTGTAAGGCTACTGTCTCGACTTTGTTGGCTTAAGTTAAGGGCTCCGTATACCTTATTTTTTTTGGTTCAAAAGCAACTTAACCCAAATGAAACTCTAACTTACCAGGGATAAAACAATTAAACGGATGGATATATGTTTAATTAAATAACTCTCCCCTCTCCATGATACATGATTTAATCTAAAAAACACAAAAAAACAAATACAATAAATCCATGCACAGATGCATACAACAACACGAAAAATGCACGTTTAACACCGGTAATTTAATTAGAAAACCAAAAATATTCACCATAAATTTTCATTGTGTTAATTTTAGAAACACTAAACAAACTGAAACGTAAACAATTAGGAATGCGTCTACAAAACACGATCTATATAATATAAATTAAAAAAATATGAAAAAAAATCGTACACTTCAAGCAAAAACGTACTAAGTTTAAAACACATTGTACACACACACACAAACTATAAATTATAAACCACTTTTTATTTTTGACATCTTTACTTTTATTTTATCTTGATGATTTCAATAGCAAACAACCACTGTACCCTTTTTTTTGGCTTGGGATAATGTATATTTGGTCACAAGACAATAATTAATTTAATCATCTGAAGTATGTAAACATGGTTAAATTTGCAAATGACATCGACAGAGGAAGCAATACATAGTTTTATACACCATGTTATTATACTAAGTGACATAGAAAGAAGAACACCCAGTAATAATGAATTTATTTGAACAATTTTGGTATACTAGTGTATACGAATTAGATTAGTAAACGATCACAATTTGACAAAAATTAAACTGTTAACTTCTTCAAAAACTTAATAATGTGTTGCTCCACCACGATGTCTTGTGCACTCATTAACACGTCTGGGCATACTTCTAATGAGGTGATCGATTTCTTCTTGAGGTATCTCATCCCATGCTATCTGTAACTGATGCTGCAAAGCCGCTAGAGTTTGTGCAGGGTGAGGTAAATTGAGTAATCTTCTTCCCATAATATCCCAGACGTGCTCGATGGGCGAAAGATCGGGAGATCTTGGTGGCCAAGGCAACAAAGCAATTTGATTGGCCTCAAAATGAGCCAAAGAAACCCTAGCAACATGAGGTCGTGCGTTGTCTTGTTGGAATGTGCTGTTGGGGATGGTCTGAACATAAGGTACAATATGGGGTCTACGACCTCCTGGATGTAGCGCAGCGGTCATGTTACCTCTAATGAAGACCAAAGGTGACCTACTTCCAATAGCAATAGCTCCCCATACCATAACTCCAACTGTGTGGTGCACATGCCTATTCACAGAAAATTGGGGATCTATGTCTTTCACCCTTGCACGACCGTCATGCATACCCAAACAGAATCTGGATTCATCACTAAAGACAATTGAATTCCATTCTTGGTCCCAATTTGCCCGTTCTCTACACCACGCTAGACGATAACGTCGATGCTCTGGAGTCAGTGGTAGCACAAAAGGGGACGGTATGAAAAGAGCCCAAAGGTTCTTATCCGTCTATAAACGGTTCGCATCCCAATCGGTCTTCCATGTTCTTCAAACCACTGGTCCGCAATCGCCCGTGTAGAAGAGAAGCGGTCCCGTAAAGCCAATAGTCTAAGACGGCGATCTTCGCGTTCTGTGGTTCTTCGACGACGTCCTGTACCTCTCGCTCTTCGTGTACGGCCCTCTTGGTTCCATGCCCGAACACAGACTGCCACAGTGTTTAAACTCCGTTGCGTTCTAGCGGCTATATCTCTCATAGACAAACCAGCCTCACGCAATCCCACAATTCTACCCCTATCAAACTCGCTTAATTGCCGAAAATTATGGCGTCTTCGCACTGGAGGCATTGTGATTGAATTAAAGAAGCTCTTTGAAATGCAATTTAAATCGCTTAAATGACAACTGTACTTACAAATGCTTAATTCATTGTTTTAGGGCTACTTAATCGTAAGTGTTTTTGAATGAGGTTAACAAAACAACCGCTAGGGCAATATGGCTGAAAAACTGATCGTTTTTTATCTTAATATAAACAAATATATTCCCAAAAAAAATTTACAAAATATTCATTATTACTGGGTGTTCTTCTTTCTATGTCACTAAGTATATTTAAGCACATCAGGGAAGTAAAACTGTAAGGAACGGGTACGCGGAGCACTGTACTCTCTATATGCAGCACCTACATCAAATGCGTGGATAAAAACACGTTCTTTTTATTCACTAATATTTAAAGTTTTTAGAAGTTATTAATAGATTTAAATGTGTTTGCACTCGCGGTTTCTTTAATTAGAGAGCTGTTCTAGAGTTCCAATGAAATCCTGCATAAGAAAATAGCAAGCAAAGTTATTTAATTAGAATTCAGCGGTGCTGCATCTGCACAAATAACAACATTCTGAAAGAAATGGAATTTCTTTCTAATTCTCTACCTTAAATCTAAAACAACATTTTTGCCGTTTTTGTACCAAGAACATACATAATCACTTTGTAAAGAATGAATTCAGTACATAAGACATACTTGTGTGTTATCAGTGCTTTGGCGATTCTGTAGTTTTTGTAAATTTTAAATATGGTTTTAAACTAAAAATTTTTTTATTCTTCTCTCTAGTATTTTGTCAGTGACCAATTTTTAACACATTCCCAATTTAGAAAATTAGAGAAGGATTAAAGACGAATGAAGGAGGTTATAATTTTGAATATTTTTAGTAGTTGATTTATACAGGGTGTTTTCAAATATCATGTACAAACGAAAGGAGGCTTATTTATGACTAAAATATCATATAAACATAGGTCCGCGAACACTTCCTTAGCGGACTACAGAGTGTGACACAGTTCTTGAGATATTGAATTTAATTTTTGTATGTAAGTTAGGCTCCAGGAGTTACATCTTCTGAGTAGTCGGAAAACCATGAGAATTATACCGGGTGATACTTTTTCAGCGGCTATATCACTTTTTTTGCCTTGAACTTTTCTGTAGTGTACCGCTTGTAGATTCTAAAATAAAAAATGAATTCTCTGTCTTGTTTAAAAAACGTTTTGGTCTTTTGCAGGTTTTTCTTATCTGCAATCGTTTTCGATAAAAAAAAATTAAAAAAATACTCAACAAAATAAAATTTTTCAAAAGTGGTCTAGTAGGCTGTGGATTTAAAGTATCACCCGTATAATTTTCACGGTCTTCTGACTTGTCAAAAGATGTAACCCCTGGAGCGTAACTTACATACCAAATTTGAATTCAATCTCTGCAGGAGCCATAAACAAAAAAAATGAAATTTTAACACCCTGTAGTCTGCTAAGGAAACGTTTGCGGATCTATATTTATATGATATTTTAGTCATCTCCTTTCGTTTGTACATGATATTTAGGAACACCCTGTATAGTTCAACCAAGGTTAACATAACACCTGACATACAATTTCAACTAATAAGGAACGTCGTTTCGGGTTGATTTCATCTATTAAATCACATTACTTACGCTCAATAGAAATTAAGTACTACTCAAAAAAAGATAAATTATAATTACATTAAAATTCTACATTTTACATTTGTAAAAATTATACATTTATTGCTTGTCATATGATAAACATGTTAAGTTTGTAAAAGGTCGTGCAATATAACAGTTATATGTAAAACTACTACTTATTAAATATACAAAAATATATATAATGAATTCTTACAAATTTATGAAAACGTTTAATTACATTGTATTAATAAATATTAAAATTACATATACATATGCGCGATTAAAAAGTAAAAACTTCATTCAGTAGGTATATAAAAAGTACTTTCAATGCAAAATTCCAGAAGCTGTTTAATATTTAACAAGCATTAATTTAAGTGTATTACATGCCAATTAATGCTAATCACAAGTAACTCTAAATAGTCTTACTTCATGAATATGTTTAAAGGCTTTAATGTTCAAACAAAGCGAAATCGTCAAGTTTCATAATAAAGTAACTAGACATCTTTTACAGCAAAGTTTGTGTGGTACACAGATTTTTCGAGTAAATACATCATCGTTATCCCAGTGTATCCTTTGAGCCCTACATGGATAAGTAGATGACGCTGCACAGTTCATATCCCGATCACGTTTCACCTCAGCGGTGGCTGTTCGATCATCCTTCATCGACGGCACCATTCCTAATGCCTGAACGTGCCACCAAGATTCTCTTTACAAAATGAGCTTTTTATAGCAGTTTAGTAAAAAGTTTTCTACATTGCCATTAAGACACTAATGTAATCCCTTTAGTTATCTAACTTTTAACACTTACTTGGTTTTTTTATTCTTCTTAAAGTCGTTTATGTTAACGACGCCAATTTTCAATAGGATACTCGATTGTGTTGGTTTTGTTTCAGTGGGTCTATGGGTTATTTTATTTACGTAAATTAGGTAATGCTCCGTATACTTAAAAATGGAAATTTATGTAACCGTTAAAGGTGTTAACCTTCAACTATATAGTGTGCTTGCAATATTACGATCTGGGAGTATGTCATGAGGTGTGCCACGGGGAGAGCATGTAACAATCAAGGATGATGAAGAGAGCTAACTCGTATATCTGCATAACACATGATAGGAGCAACCTATCTATTACGCGAGTGCATCCTACACAAATGTTATCTGGATATCGACAATGTTTTGTCTGTATTATTGTGACATTTATTGCATTTTCTGTGTAGAGTACAACAGGTTGGACCAAATGTAACTAATGCATTATAGATAACTGTAATACAATGCTGGAAGCATTTGTAGAAACCGAAATAATGCTTGTGTGGGTATTGTATGCACTTAACGTTCATTGAAAAAAAAAGTTTGTATTATTTATGGAGTCTCTCACATTTTAAATTAATGTGTGTTGGAAAAATCCCAATGGTGCATTTAGTGATAAAAAAAATAAGAGCATTGCTTTGGCAAAAAATAATTATCGTACCAACAATAAAGTTGAGATTACAGAATTCGCAATTCTAAGCGTGGCTGTATGATAGTCCTCCCCTTGAGGATTCTCCCGAGTTCGCCGAATCTCGCGATCACGCACGTCCGATTCAAAATGGGGATATTTCATGTGCGCGCTGCTATATTTTTAAATCCAGAGATTAGACTACAATTTGTATGTATTGATTCTGTTTAAAAATATAGTGTCCGCATTTTGTGTTTTTTTTTACAAAACAAAAATTCTATTTGTGGCGAATTTTTTTTTTCGAAGCGAAGAAGGTGTTATGGCACGGTAATAAATTATATTCTTTATTTGCATATATTCTCTAGATTCTATCTATGCAGCTGCAACCACCTAAGCGTGTCTAAGATCATCACGACAGGTCAGAATTCTTTTGCACCTTTTCTTAGAATATTTGGATCGGTTTTCAATTGGGATTCAATTCTGATGTTGAAAAGTTAATGTAGGTGCAGTTATTTTTAAATATTTAATTATAATTATATTTTGTGGAAACATTTATTTAGTTCTTTTTTGTATCGACTTGACTTGGATAATGTGAATAAACGCAAAGCAAATTCAAGAAAATTAAATTTTCAACAATAAATGTCTAAGAGCGTATAGAGAGTGCACCGCCGAAACATACATACTACTATTTTAACTAAGCCTAACCCTCAAGACAGGGTTAAGCTGTGATACTATATCTGCTTGTTCAACACCGTAGCCCACTCATTCCGTTCAACACGTTTTAAGGTTGAATTTAAAAAACTTTTAAACAAAATTTCCATCAAAAAAAAGGAAAAAGGATATTAAGTTTTAAAAATCAATAGTTCAATTAAAACTTATAGATAATGCAATTTCTAATATTTTTTTGTGTAATTAATATTAAATTAATTAAAAGCGTTTGGTGCAGAACTTCACATCGCCCTTATGCTGATGAACGTTTAAGGAAGTATAGAAAGCCTGGAACTTTTGATAGAAAAAGTGGAAAAACCGATACGTTATAGACATAAAAAATGTATAAAAAGACGACTTTTACATGCAATCTGCCTATACCACAAAATTTTAACTACAAAAACCTCATCTTATTTATTTAATAAAATAACTTTCGGACTGACGTACCCATTGAAATATACTATTTAGGCAAAATATTAGTGCTCCAAAAGATGTTTGGTAAATGTTGTTTTCATATTGCATAACAAAATATAATAATATACCTGCGATTTTCAACTCATTTTGTAGTTTCGATTCCATCTAATACTTCAAAATTAAAAATACAAATATTAAGCTCCAGTCTTGATTTGTCTGGTTTACTATTTAATGCAGCCTACCATGTGTACCGTTTACTTGTGGGGACAATTTCAACCTTAGACTTAATTTTAAATTTTAGATATTTTTATTTTTTTGTTTTTCTCTTTCCTTTAGCTCGCATGAAATGCATTTTTTAAATTCTTTTCAACATATGTTAAATGGGTTAAGTTGAAGAGAAACTCAAATTTCCCAATAATATTTTTTTGTATATATATTTTTGATTTAGGGCAATAAAGTCTATATAAAAAGTTCTCTAAAATGTCACGTAATTTATTATTAACCTTAAAGTCGAAAAGTAGCATGAAAACAGTTTAAGAATAAACTTGGAAAAATGAACTCATAAATACATAGTCCATTAAAAAGTATTGAGCATAATTTTATTGTAACCCGATTATCCGACGCAGCGGGGTAAAACTGATCTCAAAATGTAGTTCTGGGTCTGCCCTTCCAGTACAGCCTGTCGCCATTATGCTCCGGAGCAATTTGAGTGGAAAAGACTACTTCCGCAGGAAGTGTTTTCGACCATGGGTGTGGCTATAGTGGATGCATGTTCTAACAAACATTTCTTCTGACGGATTTGTCAAAACAAAACAAATGTTATCCAGTCCATTACTTTAGTTCATGTCAATTACGCTCAGATTACGCACGGACACGTCGGATTGAGTTCCGCCGTTCAAACGAATTTGTTCTTTTTTTGCATTTTTTCTAACGCCCAGTTGACTCTACTACGGCGACAATTTAGAGTATTTTGATATTCTTTCTTCCGTCCCCATTCTGAAATATTCGTAAAACTTATGCCGGTAACTCAAAAGATCTTGAAAAAGTCGTTAGTACTCTAGGTTCGATTTTTCTGCCACCCAACAACGGATTTTCTAAAAAATGCATACCGTTTTTCACCATTTTTGAGAACAAACCATAGGCATACTGTGATCGGAATACGCATCTAGTCTAACAATCAGTTCTGACGAATAAATCTAAGCCATTCTGATGAAGTGGAGTTAGCCAGGAAACGCATCCACTGTAACCATTGTAACCTTTGCAGGATGAAGAATTCGCTTGAACAGAAATACGCAATCTAGTTTTATGTGCGGCTTAGAAAGAATGCAACTATTCCAGATGTTTCAAAAGACCTTCAAAAACGCCTGGGAGGAGATCGCCTACAAACTTGGTTCTGGACGTCCTGCAACGACCAGAACCAACCAAAATGTAAATCGTGTGCATGAAGTTTTGCGTTCCGATTGTCGATTGATTAAAAATCGCTGACACGCAAATTGAAGTACATGGTTAGTGATCGAGGATTTGCAAGTGCGCAAAGTTTGCGCAAAACTTGTGCCGAAAGTGTTGACGGAAGACCAGAAAGAACTTCGAGCTAAGCTGTCCAAAATCGAAAAGGCAGAGCAGAGAGTGACACACAAAATCATTCCCGCGAATTACTGCTTTTGTATCAAAACATGGTCATTGCCTTTTTAACGTCCGAGCAATCACCAATTTTTTGTTTGTAGCGCAGGAAAGAACTGTATCGTTTTACCTGCAAGTCTTTTATTTTATAGCCCGGGGCAGCTCCTCAGTGGTCCTCCAGCCCCCTAGGCTCCGTAAAACTTTTTTTGTTTCCCCGATTGAACAGATTGGCAAGCATGTCTCCGCAAAAGTATTGATACTGGGGGAGAGTATTTCGAAAAATTTTAAGCATTTGTACTGATAAGATCTATTTTTCCCAGGAAATACTCATTACTGTTGTAATGGACCATGTACGCTGTTTAGACAAAATTTAAGAGTTCTATTCTATAACAGAAAGTAAAAATTCTTGCCTTTAAGCTATAACATTTATTCGGAAACGCTTGCTTACTATGGGTTTTGTGAATATTTTAGTTTTAAGACAATTATTAATTTAAACTTTAAAAAAATGAATAAAAAACCGAGTAAATCAGATAATTTTCTAGACTAAATTACTGAATAGTAGCTCCATTTTCATATGACAACTAATTTTGATTGTAACTGTTATTGTACAAACTTATGTGAGTAAAAAATTCGAGCACCTGATATATTCTTATCGCTGACCTTTTGTAACGTAGGTAATCGGATTTCACCTATTTAGTAAGATATCGCACATTCTTTCTGGTTTATGATTAATAAAGCAGTTCAGTTTCGGTGTCTGAATTATAAACGTTAGTTTATTCGGTTTTTTCGTCAATTATAAAGCAAGATAAAGTGATTTTGACATTTTGTGAACAATGGTGATGAAACTTTTTGCTCCCGTACTGTTTCCAAATAAACAAGACCTTTTGGAATTAAGGTTAGCAACTAAAATATTTTCAAACATAGTTTTTCGGTTTTCTTGAGTTTGTTAAAAATCTTCCGAATTTAATTTAGAAATTTGTCTTAAAAAATCTCGAATTTTGTTATAAATTCAATAAGTACCGTAGTTAAAAAGTTATAATCAATGTTAATTTTTGTTTAAGAGAAAAAAGTGTTTCGCGCGGAACTCACATCACCCCTGCTAATAAAGGTGTCGAATATATAGCACTTTTGATAACAATAGTAAAAATAGAAATCGATACATTATAGAAAAATTTAAATAAGTAGTTTCTTAAATCTTACGTAATTTATTGTTGACCTTAAAAACTTATGAAGTATTATAAAGTCAGTGAAACAATGAACTTATCCATTAAAAAAATTTATATAAACATGTAAATAAATGAATGACATACTATCTCTATTGAACATTTTTTTAAACTCAAAGGCTCGAAAAAGATGGAAGAGGAAATTGCGTTAGTTCGAATAAAAGTTATAGATCATCAAATTTCCATCAACTTTTTTTTTAACTTTTTGTTTATTTTATAATTAACATTTTTATAGATACTTATAAAATAAATTAATGTCGTTTGATTGTCATATCTCAATAATTACTTATAATTAAATTCTAAACATCTATTATTTGAAGTAAAATGTAAAATGTACCATACGATTAAATAAATAAATACATAAATTTGAAGTACAAATGTGTATAAGATGAACATTTTTGTAACTATTACAACAATAGGAAAATCTATGTAAGTTAACAGCCTTTGCGGCATGACCAATTATGGACAAATGATTTGCGGTATTACAAATCACAAACCTACATGTCAATCTTCATAAAAATCAGACTACTGGTATCAATGATATTGTGTTTATATCAGAACGGACGGTCGACTTCCATACATATATTTTAATCCACATCTTATTTATAAGATGGGGAGTTATGCGACGGTTTCCAAACTGAAAATTTTAACACTCCTTTTTTCACTTTTTACGACGAATTACAGTTAGTACGTTATAATAGACCTGGCCTCCTAGTCATCCGTCTGTATGTGTCAAGAAAACCATCTGCCCGGTTTTTGATAAAACTTTGCACATGCCCTAATTATTATTTTAGTCAAAACGGACGTTATTATTATTATAATTATACACAACTTATGTTTAAACGTTTGAACAATTGTTTGATATAAGTAATTACTGACATAACAATCACGTCACACTAATTGTTATAACAATATCTCTATCAATATTATACAAAAAGTATGAAGTTGGTGGAAACTTTATTGTCTATAACTTTTGTTTAAATTATTTTTTCTAAAACGCAATTTTTATTTTTGTTTTCTAAAAGAAGGAAGTTTCAATTCGTTTTAAACGAAACGTGGGCGCGCTATACCTCGTTTTGTCCCGACGTAGGTTAGTAGGTAGCGTTCGTATAACAACTTAAAAGTTAGATACATTTAACTATTGTTGGTGGTTACTGACATATTTAATTCGATTTTGCAAATTGCTTCGCTGTACACGTTTCCTCCATAAATGTGAGTTTTTTTTCTTACAACGTATCAGATTTTTACTCCACATCTTATAAAAAGATGTCAGGAAAACTGCCGGCCAAATTTTTATAAAATTTTGCATAACTTATAATACTGATGCAGAATTTTGAGTATAATTTATCAAGCCAAAAGGACCGTTAACCTACATCGATTTTAGAAATCTTAAAATTTTTTAATTTTTTTCGTGTCTGAAAAAGGACTGCCAGACATTTATTTTATTGTTCAAGCAAAATCTTTTATCGCCCACACTTTCGATACTTTCTTTCACGTTTGTTAGTATCAGAACGATGTGAAGTTCTGCGTGAATCACTTTCATTTTGCTATATTATAACGTACTAAATAACTCCTCGGAAAAAGTCAAAAAGAGGTGTTCAAATATTCCCCATCTTATTTATACGATGTGGCACAAAATAGAAGTTTTGAAACCGTTGTGTGACGTCAACATCTTATATAAGATGTGGAGTAAAAAAGTTTATGGGTAAATCCGCATTTTGAGAATGCATGTATGTTTTTATTTGGCAAGTAAATCCATACACAATATTTTCTCACAAACAAGAAGGTCGTCAAGATTCATGAAACGGTATATTGAACCAGTGCGTAAAATATGTCATTATTCACGAGAGTGTTATTTGCGTAAGTAATAACCTTAATGTGCAAGTACATTACTAGGATACAATTCCGAAAATCAGTTAGATTCTTCTCTTGCGGGTTTATTTGAAGAGAGCCAAGAACTCATTGAACGTAATTTAATTATTATTCCATCTTAGTAATATTTTGTAATCTGTTTTATAAAACCCGAGTCAAACTCCACCTTCCATATTTAACTTTCTTTTACATTTTTACAAAATTGAAGTTCAAAAGTTTTAAAAAAGGTTTTCCAAGACTTAAAAGACAAAAAGGTCATAAAGCATACTTTGGTAAAATTCGTTTCGGGGGAGGTGGGTTGGGGGAAAAGCTTTTCCCTCCTGATATGTGCTATTCTAGGCCGTGCAGTTATTAACAAGCCATTTAGTCTGGACTGGAGAAGAAGCACCTACTCAGATTAAAACTACCCACATCGAACAAATAAACTCAATAAACTGTGTTATTTCAATTTGCATTTATAAAATGTTTTATATAAAAAATTTTTATATTTTTTTTTAATTTTAAAAACCTTTTTTAAAACTTTTTTTTTCTTTACATTCAACCTTCCTTAATATCGGGCCAGCTTCATCTGGATTTTGAAATATTTTTTTCGTTTTTTGACATTACTATATGCATATATTTTGCCAGCGGACGAATCAGTGATAAATGGAGTTAATCTAGTTTTTTTTTTTTTGGGTGACTTTCGTGCATTGCAAGGTTTTACTATATGTCATTAATCTCTTTTCAATGTGCAATTTTAATAATCTATTTTCGACTTGCATTTTATAAAATGTTTAATATCAACTTCTATTTTTTCATTACTATGCAGTATTTTGGTGGATATTTATATGAACAGGAAAATAGAATAAAATATATTGCGTATTTTTAAATTAATTAATTAATTTGGCTACCTTGTTAGCAGAGAGTGCTACAAACTCGTACCTAAAATTGAAAAAAATTTGATGACAATCTAGATCCCAGAAATACAATCGACGGAAAATCAATGGCTTGCATGATACACTATAGAAAAGAAACTCCCTTAATTCTAAAAAACACCTCCAGGTGTTAATGAGAATAAAATCAGTTGTTAAACTTATATTATCATCTTGTCCAAGCAACGTACATTTCAGAAAATCAATATCAACTTGTGGGTTAAGGAAGATGTCGAAACGTCGCTTTCACCACACCATCCTATAATCAGTTCTTATTTTTTAAATAAAACAAAAAAATGGTAATTTTGAACACCTTGTTTATTATAATACACTTGAATTAACACAATTAAAACAGTAACAAACCCAAGTAGCAAGATTCGATAGTTGTTGGCGCAATATTGCACTAACGTTTGAATTTTGGCATGACTATTTAATATTTAGCCAATATTGGACCAACGTAATTTTATTATTTTGTTTCAATATAGTTTGCACCAATATTGCAACTAGCAAGAATATTGGAAGATGATGGTACACAATGCTATTTGCAATTGTTTCATTTAAATTAAAATTTGATCCTTTAGATTTTATTTTTGTAATTACTATAAAAATGTTATATGCAAACACTATGTATGCAAGAGAAACATAGAAATCAATATAATATTGGACAACAATATATATTTTGCTAATAAGTTTAATCTAGAAATTTAATATTGGATTAATATTACATTACTATATTGCACCATATTGAATTTTTAGATTAAGCTATTATAGCAAGACTGGTGCAACTTGATTTTCCAATATTGTATCGATTCCTAAGCTTTTCTTATATGCAACTTAGTGTTTGTATGCAACACTTTTTTATTGAAGAAGCAGACTTCTTTTAGTTTAGAATCTAGCTTGGTCACAAGTTGATTATCCGACTATCAGTTGTGTACCTTAAACTTTCTTTTGTTTGTTTCAAGTTCCTCGCCCTGATAAAGCCCCTTACAAAACGTTGGCAACTACGGTTACCTTTTCGACACAGTCCAATCCCGGATGGCGTTTTTGTTCCAATAATGACTCCGGCCGTGGAAGTCCCAATTTACAACACTTTTAGTTCCAAAAAAAAATCTAAAGGTAGTAAGTACTGTTGGTACAAAATTTGTGGAAGACTGAAGTGCTGTTGTACTTAATTGTGTTGAGCTTGTTAAGAAGTTTTGCGTTTAAACATTCTGGCCATGTGATTCCCGTGTAGGAAATTCAAAGGTTCCGACCTAAAGAGGAAGGTTAGATGACACAATTTTATAACAAAGCAACTCAAAAATGTATGGAAACTATTCTTCCAATAAGAAATAAATAAATAATGTTCTGGTTATTTAGAATTCTTGCCTGATATGACAAGTGACAGATGTATACAGAATTGTGTACGTTATTTCATGTTGTTATTCTTATACAGGGTGACCCATTTGAATTAACCAAGATCGATATTTGGGGAAAATTTGTTTACAATATAGTTGAGAAAGAAGCAGAACTTGTAATTAACGGGTTATAGTGGTTTGGCAAACGTATCAACACATTTGACAAAACGTTTGTGATTGTTTTATGCTTTGATAGGAAATTTGCTGTTGGGTTTAATTAATATAAATAATGTTTAAATTGAAAAAATGAAGGTCATTTTAAGAGAGTTTGTACTTGAAACACTAAAATATTTCATGCATTTGCATATACAATAAATGTACATTTTCTGGTAAAATAGTTTATTGAAATCAAATTTTAAGCACAAATTGTTTTATTAATAACTAGTCTAATAAACAAAAGTTTCTCGGTTCTCTCCTAATCTTACTCCTGACAATTCAATTTTGTTTGGAAAAACCAATCAAAAAAAATATAACATCCTATATAAAGCTCACAAATACAAGAAGTAGCACACAAGCAACGCTACTGTACAAGAAATACTTGGCTTTATCGACACACGTGTGTTTCAAGCATTTAAAGTTATCGCTTTGATAACGATATGCACTTTAACACTCACAGTCGTTACAGTTAACTGTTAGCATTTCTTAGTTTTATACTATTCATACGTGTCCATGTTACACGAGATGTCGTTAGACACATATTTTACTTTGTAACTTATGTTCCATTTAACCGATAATGTATATCCAACGGTTTCTAATATCCCCCATGTACTTCATTTTAAACTGGACACACTGTATAACTCCAGAAGTTATGTTTACTGCGTGCCTGTCTGTGGTGTGTGTTCACCCATTGTGAATTCGTATCTATGGAGATAATTAGTGGTAGCAGTTTATTTATTTTTAGGCTACAAAATCTTACTGTAAGTAAGAACAAGATGCCAGTACCTATTAACCAAACGTTACCACAAAAATAATCAATAACAATCATATTTACTTTATTTGTTTAATTCTTTTTTGCATCAAACTTTCTTTTTTATTTAGTTTAGTTTTTATTCCAGATGTACGATCTCATTTGTTGTAGAAGTGTTTGTTTTTATACAGAGCTGGACACTACCAGCAAATTATTATATACATCAAAACAACAAATAATGTCAAAAAACAGACCGCATTTCAAAGGGTGGTGCACAAATCCGTATCATATCAAAGTTGGGTTATTTTAAATGGAACACCCTATATTTTTGAATTATACCATACAAAATAGTTTTTAATATTTCCTACACCTACTCACTTCCGTTTTTGTGATAAATCGACTTTATACGTAATTTGCAGACCTTCCGACAATATAGTGACAATGATCTTTGCCTTGCTCTGTTGTAGATGGTTTCTTATTTTTGTCATTTCTAAATATGTTATTTTGCACTTATTACAAAATAATTAGAAACACTGACGTATGCGTTTGTTAATTTATAGTCATTACTAAAAACATATTTAAATAGTAAGTAGGTAAACAGGAAACTAGAAGTAACTGAAAGAGAGATAAATAAAGTTTTGAGTAATTATAGTATAATTTTGTAAGATGTATTCATCCCCTTTTAACCACAACATCATCTTACCTAACCGAATACATGCGTATAGGTCGTCTATAAGGGTTATCAAAGCATCCTAGACGCTCCAATCTCAAGATATCACATGAGATTATGACGTCATTAGGGGGTTATTAAGAGCGCTCACACCTTCCAACAACTACGCTATTTGCATTCTGTAGTTATTGTGTGTCCGTGCATGATGAGAATATACCGTCTAAATTTAGTGCCTGAAACCCATTGACGGTGTGATCAAATTAATATTTTTGGGTCTGTAACATTTCTATATAAATAAATAAATTGGAGATTCAAATACTCTTTCTTGAGAGCTAAAATCAATAGAATTCAAAATAAAAATATAATACATATTGTCTTCTTGAATGTTTTTTTTTTAAAGATCAGTGTTATTTCGATAGAGTATTTACAAGATTGTTTGATGTATAACTAACAAACAGTGTAAGAACTGGAATAAACTTTGTGATTAAAAATGTAAGGTAGAAATGCAGACTGTTTTGGAAAAAATCTAAACATTTGAATAAGAGTAATATTCTAAAAATAATTTTACTCTGAATGTTCAGAAAACATTTAATTATTACTTTTTCTAATTAAATGCTTTAACATTTTCTAACGTCTTACATACCGCAGAAAAATTGATTTGTTTAAAAAATCAATATAGTAAATGTTCATTTTGAATTGATCCTCCTTGTTGTATGAACGTTTACAATTTTAGTTTTTTGCTAAATAATTTATGGGCTTTCTTTGTAGGTCGATTAAAACCCATGAAACTTTTTTTATGACTACGTTTTGGTTAGGACTGTCTAAACTTTATCAAGGTTAAACAAAGTTTTAATCGAACAATCACTAACTCTTCTAAGAAAGGTTCATAAATCATTTAGTGAGAAACTAAAAATAAATATTTATATTTAATATGCAATAATTAAAAGGCTTAAGATACTTATGTAAGATAATACGATGAAACAAAAATTGTAAAATTTAAAATTTTTTTTTGCTCTGGTACTTTCCTAGGCAACAAATGAACATTTTTTTAAAATCAAAATATTTTTAATTTTCCAATATCATGATTGTGCGAAAAAGAGAATTCAGTGACCCGCCTATGGAACTGTCCAAAATGGCACACGATGCAGTTATGGAAACGTTATGGAACCATGTTTTAACGTTAAAGATGATGTAGCGGGCTGGCGCAGCAAAGAGTAACGTGAACACATCAAATAGATCTTTTGCATTATCAAAAAAATTTAAGTTCAATTATTTGCGACAATGAGGGAGTCACTTTCTGGTTATACGAGTACATATAAGTTCAACATCAGTCCACAACAACAAACGAACATTTAAAGACGGCATATGAGAATCTGAAGAAACGTTGTAAAATCATTAACCAACAAAGAAGTACAAGTTGGATTTCCGGAACCAATCAGTGAATACAACACCGGAGAAAATCGTTAATAATAATAATAATCCAGGGTGTAACAAAAAGGTAGGTTATAAATTAAACCACATATTCTAGGGCTAAAAATAACTCGATTGAACCTAACTTACCTCAGTACAAATGTGCATGCAAAAACAGTTACAGGGTGTCAAAGTTATAATTTTTTTGTAAATAAGTAAGATTAAATAAAAATTTTGGGACCTGCAAATAACTTAAAAATAACTTTAAAAAAACGATTGGCCGAATCGACAACTATCCAATATACCGAGAGGCAAAAAAGTTATGAACATTTTAATGTACGCGAAGTGCTGCTGGTGGCACCCTTTACAATGTACATCAAAACTGTGATTTAGATTTAAATTTCTCGTGCTGAAAAACTGCTGAATACTAAATTTCGTTGCTTTTATTAAGAGAAATATTACCAAAAAACTTTTCAAAAATTATAACTTTGACACCCTGTAACTTTTTTTGTATACACATTTGTGTTGAGGTAAGTTAGGTTCAATCGAGTTATTTTTAGCCTCAGAATATGTGGTTTAATTTATGACCTACCTTTTTGTTACACCCTGTATCTTTTAATAAATTCTATTTTTGTCAATTTTTCTAGTGGTAAGCTACCTTTTCTTTGATTCCCCAAGGTATTATACTTAACTTAAGTGAGTCGTTCTTCACTACTATGTGGTTTACTACTGGTAATGTTTACACGTTTTTATTACAAAATCATTTTATTACGATCTGAACGACAATTTAAACTTTGACGAAAAATTTAAAAAGGGAAAGTAACAAAATACACAACATACAGAAGATTAGAACATATTTTAATTTAATTTAGATGTTATTCACAATATGACTTTTTCTACAAAAAATTAAACCACTTCTTCAAAAAAACTAAAACTTGAAATTTTTGAAACAATTTCTTGTCGTCCATATTATTATGTCACTGAAAAAAATAGTTTAAATCACGCACTCCATTGCATTCCAAAGAAATCGGAAGTTTCTAAAATAATTTTAGTTGTACATATATATATATATATATATATTTTATATTATATATATATATATATATATATATATATATATATATATGATATTATGTCACTAATTCATCATTCTTCTGTAAAATAGGTAGCATTATTAGTGAAAATTTTATTATACGAGGATATATTGAAAAATTCTTAGCCTACTATAGAACCAAACAAAATTTCAATGTCAAAATATTTTATTACTCAACATATTCTCCTCTTAATTGGATACATTTATTACAGCGAACCTGCAACGTCTCTAGACCTTTAAAAAATGTTTCTTCTTGCTCTGCAAACCAGACCTCCACAGCTTCTATTACCTCCTTGTTGGAAGAAAAACGACCTTTTAAACTTTTTTCAGTTGAGGAAAGAGGTGATAGTCGGACGGAGCCAAATCAGGTGAATAAGGGGGTGTTCTAGTAATTCAAACCCTAAATCACGAATTTTTTGCATGGCAACATGAGATTTGTGTGCAGGGGCGTTGTCCTGCAAAAACAAAACACCTTTGGATAGCTTTCCGCGTCTTTTCTCTTTAATATTTTCCCGTAGAGTGGTCAGTAATGTCGAATAGTAATCTCCAGTTATTGTTCTACCCTTATCCAAAAAATCAATCATGATTACTCCATGGCAATCCCAAAAAACTGAAGCAAGAACTTTTCCAGCAGATTTTTGGACACGAAACTTCTTAGGTCTTGGAGAACCAGAGTGTCGCCATTCCATCGATTGTTGCTTTGTTTCTGGATCGTAGAAATGTACCCAAGTCTCATCCATAGTAACAATTCGGTTTAAAAAGTCTACATCGTTTTCAAATCGAGCACAGATCGAACGCGATGCTTCTACCCTTGCACGCTTTTGGTCAACATTCAAACATTTGGGGATCCATTTTGCAGCAATTTTTCTCATGTCCAAATTGACGTGAACCATATGATGAACGCGTTCGTATGAAATATTCAGTGCTTCAGATATCCGTTTTAGCCCAATTCGACGGTCTGATAAAATCATGTCATGAACTGCATCGATATTTTCGGGGACTGACACAGAAACTGGCCTTCCCGATCGGTCATCATCTTCAATGAAAAATTTACCTCTTTTGAAGCTTGCATTCCAATTTTTGACGGTCGCATACGAAGGACATTGATCACCAAGGGTATTAAGCATATCTTCGTAAATCTGCTTACCTCTTAACCCTTTTAAATACAGGTACTTGATGATGGCTCGATACTCCAATTTTCGATTTTCACAATTTCGGTGGACATCTTTTTCATTTAATTTATTGCGTGACTCTGGTTTACTTTTTTGACGTCAAACTTTACACTGACACTTCTAATAAGTTATTGTTCGTTGCTATGGTAACGCAATATTTCGTTTATGCAAGGAACTGGTCTAGACTAACTAGATGTCAATACATCCTCGTAATTAGTACTGCGATTATTAGAAGAAATGACTGTTTGTTTTCGTGTCCGTTCTCTAAAACTTCTATTATTATCAAGAGTTGATGTGTAGTTAAGTAGGTTTTTTGGAATCCAAACTGATGTGGCAGAAGTATATTAAGTGAAGTCGCTTCATTACTGAGGCAAGTGTAGATTATTTTTTCTAACAGCTTGGATAAGGATGTCAAAAGACTTATAGGTCTGTAGTTCTTTAAGTGCTTTTTTTTCTTTTCCTGGCTTAGCAGATATTATAGCGTGTTTTCACTGTTTTTTAATGTGGCGCATCCTCAGGCAACTATTAAATATTGATGCTAGGTAAGTTAGAGATTTCATGGTTAAATATATCAGCATGTTAGTTAGGTATAAAATAGTAGCCGGGGGTTTTCCGTTTGGGAAGCCTAGCAATTAGGAATAATTGTACATACGTTAGGCGTTGTTGGTTTAATACGTTCAGTGACAACAGTTGCGTTTCTTTCAATATGGTCGTATATTGTTGGTACTTCTGTTAGGCTGCAAGTTATTTGTGGTGTAAATGCAGCTTCCAAGTGATTGTCATATGTAGTATATTAGACTAGTACAGTCTAATCTCTGTGAAAAAATACCATTGTAAGTAGATGGCTTTAAAATTCTGAAAAAGTTTGATCCAAAAAAAAATAATTTGTTGAGGCCCAACTTCGGAGCTACTTGTATACATAGGAAAATACGCGTCTTCTTCTTTCAAGTCGCATATCCGTCACCGGAGTGTGTTACCAACATAACTCTGAGTTAATTAGTGTTTATTATTTTTATAATTTAATAATTTATCTTTACCATTAGAGAGTAAGCGCTTAAAAAACGTTGTAGGCGCACCGCGGCTGTAAAGATTATTTATCGGCGTTTTCCGACGGCCAGAAAAAACCTACTTTTTTGATATAGTACTTTTTTTTTGACAGTTGAGTATACTGTTCCTAAATTGTCTCTTTAGAGATGGCCCCTTAAAAAGTGTATTTTAACGAAACATATTTTATTTTATTGTTATAATAATCTTTTACATGTAAAGAATGGATCTTTGTTATCTTGAGTATATGGACTACATATGGCACTTACGATTAACACACTACAGCCAGTCAGATTTCTTTTGTAGGTTTTTCAAATTATGTGACAGATTCCACATTTAGATGAATCATACTTTCTCTGCCATTTGGTTTTTTGAATAATCCTGAGTGTTCTTCACCCTGAATAGTGGCAGGAGAATTCATCTTGCTGTCTTGTCTAACAGAATACTAAAACTTTTGCGATTTTCTTGCCTCTTTTATGTTAAATCTTTCTTGTGTCTCTCGATGATCTTAGTGCAGATTAATTAAACACATATCAAGCAATCTTGCGGTCTTTTGAGGATTTTATTCTAATACACCAGAAATGTCTTTGAGAACTTTACCTAGATTTGCTGGATGCAAGTAAGTAGCACGAAAACCAAACTGTAGATTTTTCTTTCTAAATCACTTATCGGTATTAGGGTTGTTCATCTGACAGATAACTTAAACACCGATTGTCCTTTTTTCATTGGTTTAAGATTTACCTCCATTTTCATGAGTGCAGATGCAGTCACGTTTAGGGGATGCATTAGTTGAGTAACATTAAGTAGGAAAAAGGATCATGTAAATTTGTGTTTTTTAAAATACTCTGATGATTTTTTGAGAAAAGTTTCTTGCCAGATTGTTCTCTACTACAACTACGATAATATGCATTCGAAGAGGTTCATATCGAACCATCCACTGGGACTATTATCATATTTTATGCCAGCTTCCGTTCAATTGTCAAAAAGATTTAACGCTTACTTGAATTTCTGCAGACGATTGATTGAAGGACAAGAATATTCCTGTACACGTTCAACTGTGTTGGTATTGCGATGCACTACAATTTTTGATTACCGTGTTGTTTGTAACGTTGGTCTTTTCTTATTGTAGATTTATTTATAAATATCGTCACTCAAAGCTGCATCTAATATTAAAAAAGCAAAATATCGCATCGGCGGGATTCAAAGACCATCTTGACTGTTTCATATTTAAAGCAATTCTGGTGGTCCATTTCATTCTTGTTATAAAACCTTTAGAAAATTGTACCCTAGGTTTTTATTTTTGAATATCAGGACCACTCTACTTTGTTTATCATCATATTTTTGACGACACTCCGAACATGCAGCTTAGTTAGTAGAAAACCGCACTCCGTAACTGTTCCAAGCGTTTTTGACATCATGGATTCTTACTTGAGGTGGTAGACTTCAGGTTGCTCAACTAGTCTCGCATGCTTTTCAAGAAGCCTTTGGACTAGCGTTGTACACTTAACCCCATAAACTTCTGCTGCTTGTTTTTTGAGCACTTCCACTGTTTCTTGTTTATCTGTTTCTTTGTTATAACTTTAGGACCATGGGGTCATTTTAAATGTTCTTACCATTTTCAATTAACTTTAACCGAAAACAGAAAAAAACCTGACTGCATCCACTACCAAAAAAAAAATAATAAAACTGGCCGCGGCCCAAAGGTGTCGAAGTAGTCCTGCTGTGGCAAAGTACCTTTGTTTTACGGTACTTTCTCAATTGTAGGTTGGTTTATTTTCTCCTCGATTGGTAGACTGATTGAAAATTTAAGCCTTCTTATAGGAGGGGCAAATCAAACACACACAGTAATTCTGTCGAATTGGCCTGAGGAAATCCTTACCCTTGCAGCCCAAAACGTCGCCAGAATTACACCGTAAAATGTGTGTATAATTTGCGCCTCTTATA